>OZ035830.1:7681320-7918820 GCA_964034765.1 Knipowitschia caucasica
GGCCCTCACAGACAGAGATTGTGAGTTCCAGGCCCTCACAGACAGAGACAGTGAGTTCCAGGCCCTCACAGACAGAGGTTGTGAGTTCCAGGCCCTCACAGACAGAGACAGTGAGTTCCAGGCCCTCACAGACAGTGACAGTGAGTACGCCCTCACAGACAGTGACAGTGAGTTCCAGGCCCTCACAGACAGAGATACTCTTGATAGGCTGCGTATCTTTTCACTAGTTGGTGGTATTTTGAAGATAAAGATGTGTCCAGCCGAAGTATGCAGAGACTCTCACATAAATAATTGCTTTCACTTTCATTTGCTTCGCAGGACGTCAGTTTGAGCGATGGGCTACGGTGGAACGCTCACGATGATCCATGTAGCATTAAGACGTGTACAGTACCACCTGGTTTTGACATAGTGCAGGCCCCCATTTTGGAAACCACAATGCGTTTCACAGAACCGCCTCACCAGCAAAGGCGGACAACATGATGGAGGTGTTGATTCGGAAGGAGTCGGGCTGAAAAGAAAATGTTTTGTAAACTTGTGATACTGTTGTTGGTGCCTCTGTCCTTACCATTGCTGGTCTTTAAACTTGCTGAAAATGTCTAAACCGTTACATCATTTGCATGTTGTCTATCCTATAAGCTTTATTTGACTGACAACGACGATGATATTGCACCTAGTTTTGTGTTCTAAGCGAAAGTAGTTCACAAATGATTAAGTTAAGAAAAATTGATGAATCTTGTTGCATTGAGAACATATTCCTTATTTGTGTTTTTATTTTTACGTATTTTTTATTTTATGGAAACAAAGTGGAAGTTAAGTTATATATAGCAATGGACAATAGGGTGGGATTCAATACGTTTTTCTTCTTCCCACTCCTTTTCGAGCCAAACGCTTTCCAATTCCTGTTCTTATGTACAGCATATTTTTTCATGTGATCTGCTCCAAATGAATCAATAAATAATAATAAAATAAATGTACTATCTTTTGACTATGGAAGTTACTATCTTTTGAATATGGAAGCTATTTGAAGGCTCAGTAATGTGGACGGATTCATGTTTTGGATGATTAATAATGAGTGCAAACAGTCATAGGGATTTAACTAGGGAGAAAGAAGTTTTTGGATGTATAAAAGGTTTGAGGGTCACATATGATCTCTAATTGTAGCATAATAAAGTATACCTTAACTTTAACCATACATTTGAAAACTGTCCTAGCTTTGATGAGTCCACCCCATAAAATACACTGACGTTTTGCTTGTTTCTAATTACCTAAAGCTGAGCATGAATAAACATGATTTGTTTTATTCCCAAACTCATACAGTATTGGACTGAGCTCAAAGCAGATCTGTGCATACCACGTTTATTAAGGGAGATTTATTGTGCAAAACCAAATTGTAAAAAGATCAAATATAATAAATAAAGATTCATGTCAAAATCATGGCAGAAAAGCAGAGGTTACAAAGGTGAGTTCAGTCTTAACCTGAAGACTTGAGGAAATGGGTGGAGTCTGTTAACCTGGCAAGAGCCAGATTGATGATTGTGTAGAACTCTAATGCGTTCTCCACAATATCAATCTGGGACTTGCAGGAGAATCCTTTCGGGGAAAGGAGGGATAAGCAGCAGAATACCTTAAGCTGATTGGGCAAAGTGACGCTGTGTGCCCGCCTACCAAGGTTGCCATCCAAAAATGCACAAAGCGCCTCTCGCTGTTCATCTTTCAAAAAAGAAATTGGAGATTCTGCTAAAACTGACTTGATAGCCTCAGCTACGCGTCCGTCCTCCTGCGTAGCCATGTTTGTTTTGCTTCGGCCCGGCACTTCTTGCTTTCGTCAAACCCGGATATCCCGCCCTAAACTCCCAGACTGGCGCGTGATTGGCTTGAACCCCTAGATGTTCTACTCGAAAAGGGTTGGCGGGAGCGGGACAAGATGTATTCTCGAGTGCTTGTGAACTCACAAATACCACGAGAATTCAGCTTGCAGGCAAGGTTAGGAGTCTGTTTGGTTGGAGTGAAAACCTGCAGCCTCACTGGGCCTTTCTGAAATCGTTTTGACATCCCTGGCTTTGAGGTATTTTGGGAGATTTTTCCTTTTTCACAGGGCACTCTAGTTTTATTTTCATCCTCCTGTCTTTTGTCTGGATGGATAGATGGATAGACAGATAGATAGACGTATGTGATATATGTGGTAACGTGATATTTTGTACTCCCACATAAATCAGAGGTAGATCGCAGCTCAACGGTTGCTGTAACAGTAGATCTTGGTTTGATAAAGTGTGGGCATCCCTGGTCTAGCGTTACACTGGCCCTTTCCTGTCTTTCACATGTTCTCAGCAACCCACACAGACGTTTTTTTGCATTTGTTGCTCTTCAATTTTTGCCACAATCACTGAGATTCGCCATTAGCTGCTAACAGGCGACATAAGCTGCGTTTCCATTGAGCATCAAATTTCAAAATTTGAATTTGCGCATCATAAAATGTCTAATGGAAACGCGCAAATTTCGAATAAACCACAGTTTTTCGATAAAAAGTTAATGCGCTTAAAATCTGTGGTTTTTTGGACGTATCGAAATTAAGTTTTTCGCAAAACGGAAATGGAAACACTTATTTCGATATAGCGGAGGAAGCCGAGCTGAGCTTTATTCAGTGAGTTTTGGCTGCGCTTCGTGTGGAGACTTGGGAGATACGTGGGAGAGGCATGGGGGAGAGGCGGGGGAGAGACGGGGGAAGAGACGGGGGAGAGGCATGGGGGAGAGACGGGGGAGAGACGGGGAAGAGACGGGGGAGAGACGGGGGAGAGACGGGGGAGAGACGGGGAAGAGACGGGGGAGAGACGAGGGAGAGGCATGGGGGAGAGACGGGGGAGACAGGCAAGACCCGTGTCTATGGTTCTGTGCGCGCGTCTATGGTCCGCGCTCGGTACATGACCACGCGCGTTCGCGGAGCTGTCAAAGCAGCCTCAGTTTCTCCCGGGGTCAGAGAGGATGAGAGCCGCAGCAGAAGTCAAGACATTAATATATCTCACGTAAATCAAAGTGTTGTTTACTTCTGTTGCCATGTTGACGTACTAGAAACTAGTGAATAAACGCGCGAAAATAGTGTATACTTATTCGAATATGTCTTAACCCCTTAAGGATCACCCTCCCTGTACAGGGAGGATTCAGATATTTTTCATTTAACTGCATCAGTATTATAACTTAACTTGTGTCAATATAGTCAAGCTATACCTCTTTTGAAAGCTTATTCCCACCTCTAAATACATATTATGTTCAAATAAACATTAAATATCAACAAAAGTAAGTATTTGTAGTCAAACTGTATACATATAAAAAATATATATTGTCCTTTCTTACCTTTTCATGCTAATATTCTGGGCCAAATCACGTCTAATCCACACATGTGTCCATTCATTTTGTCCGGGAGGGTCTAGAGAATAATTATATCCAGTTGTTTTTTCTTCAAAGTCATCCATATAGTAGATATCCACTTGTAACGACACATTTGAGTTTTGAAAGTTGCCCGAACAAAAATAAAACCGCGTCTTTGCGCACTGTCTGAAGACGCCATTGTTTTTTTTACCCAGAATCACTGGGTATGTTCGTCTTCCTCTCAGTCTTCCCTTCAAAACAAGCCCATTCCCGGACTTTTCAGTGCTATGGTTTGGAAGGTAGAGTAAGTTGAGTAAAACAAGCGCACCTAGCTTTAGCGCTCCAGTCATATAGATATCTGTGCGTCACGACAGCATTGTCTTGAGTACCATTGGCTGATTTGGATGTCAATCAAATCATCGTGTAGCCAATAATCTCAGGTTTCAGGCGATGTGTCGGACTTCAAGGTTCCTCCCACAGTTCCAGTCATATTTGAATGCGTAAGAGAGGAAGACGGAGCATTTTCACGGAGAACACGCGCTATAACTATATAAATAATAGCTTTTCTGCAAACATTTCAATATCTGGAAAAAAATGCTATCTATAGCAAGATTAATAGCCAAAAAATGATATAATTAGATTTTTGGTGTAAAAACATTGATAATTTGCATGTAAAACACTTTGGCACAGTTGGCACAAAAATTGACCACTTGTGCCGAATGTGCCCATTAGTTACAAAAAAGCCCCAAGCATCAAAACGGTTCCACCTAAAGGTCTAAAATTTCATACAGTTGTTGCCAACACCACAGACATCTGCTCTGGTGAGTTTGAACAACACATCATAAAGTATGTCTTCAGGAGAACCTTTTGAAATTGCCTTTTTTTTTTCGAGACAAAAAAAACTAACTTTTACTCATGTTTGAGAAGGTGTAGTGCAGACTGTGTCCTTCCTAACAAACTGCAACATACATTTCCAGAAACTAGAAGGTGTTACCTTTCAAATGAGGTCTCATAACACAAGATCAGACACAAGATGTCCACACAGTAAGCATTTCTATTTGGGTATCATAATTCGAGAAGAAACAGGCAAAATTAGGTGATCCTTAAGGGGTTAATGGAAACAGCCGCTTTTGCGAATTACAGGTTTTTCGAATTTTGAAATGTATCGAAAAAGTTTTTGCGCATTATTCAATGGAAACGCAGCTATAGACAGACTTGGCAATCAACTGAGCATGTGCGGCGGGTGGTGTGCGAGCATGGCCAAAGAGGGCTAGGGTAGGATTGATGTCTCTTCCTGTATAACTAAAATTGTAGAAGCCACATAAATATGACTTTTTTTTTGTTTTTTTTATTAAAATATGTGCAAAAGACAATAAACAGGAGAGAAAGAATGTACAGTTTTAAAAGGGATTGGATGAATCAAAGGCTCCTCTCACAATACAATACAAATCATACACACGCACACACACATACACACTCACACGCACACACACACGCACACACTCAGAGAGACACACACAAGCACTCACACTCTGGAAATATTATTCACTTGCAGTGTTATTTGACATGGCGTAATGACAACTCGGGGATTGCTAAAGCGTCTCCACATTTCTCATTATTCTCCATAATATGCAAACGCCGACGTCTGGACAGTGATTTGTTTGAACGTATCAGAAGTGTTATGTCTCGCTTTGAAATCCGGATTCTCAACACCTGTGAGCCACTTAACACGGAGGCTTCGGAGCAGTGGCGAGCGGACATGTTTAGGTCTCAGGTCTATGATTTAAATCCACAAAGGACAAATTGATGAACTTGAAGCGGAAAGCAACACTTCTGTTCACCGGCTGCGGACGAGTTTGGGACAAATCCATCACGGGCCGCAATGTTCGACAAGTGAACTTTGCAAATGCTACAGTTTCTCAGAAAGTCTTAATTGTGTTAAAAGATTGATTTTGTCTTTGAATTCTGAACTGCATCATTTTTATATTTATTTTTGTCATTGAAGTTCGGTTGAAGTGATTTTTTTTTTATTCAGTATTTTGCTAAATACTTTCATCAAAAAAATTAAAATAGCTGGTGATTGTTGATGATAATGTTGCTGTAGTCCATACACCTGAACTAGTCCAGCATGCATGGGATTGTTCAAAACATCACCAGATTGCACAGAATCGCATATTTTAAACTCAAATATTCTTTTAAGATATTCCCCCGTCGTCCAAAGTTGGTAAAATAAATGGCAAATGAGCTGTTGTGATTCAGGAAGTCTATTTTAAAGGCTTTAGCATCAAAGTGTTTCTCATTTTTGTTAGCATATTTGATCTTTTAGTGACCCAGTGGTCACGTGGCCAGTACTGCAAGGTCTAATATGGAAGTTTTTGTTTTCACATTAAAAGTTACATATTACACTTTTATGTGCAAAGGATAGTATGCTCATTATGTACATGCTGTTCAATACAGTCTTTGGAACACACACATAACATAAAACATAAAAACAGAGTTAGGCCCGGTTTAATAAGTTTAGTTCAGTCTCATGCCTTTGGGAAAGAAACCCCTCCTCCTCTAAGCAGCAGCAGCATGAACAGTCCGTGACCAGGGTGACTGTTGTCCTGTATGATCCTGTCCAGTGAAATTGTTGGATGTGGATGTCCTCAAATAGAGGGAGGTCCATCCTGATGGTTCTCTCTGACGAGCAGACCACTCTCCTGAGGCTGTCGTGCTGAGTGCGGCCCCCCATCCACACGGTGATGCTCTCATGATGCAGGTCCCTCAGACGCCTCAGGTTTCTTCACTACAGAGGTCATGTGAAGTGTCCAGCTCAGGTTGAGTGAGATTTACACCGAGAACATCTGTCATACTGTATTTTAAAACAATCTAAACTGTGACTGAAGTGCTGCTGTCACAAGTGATGAAAATCCTATTATTTGTTTTACTATTTGAAATGTTTGCCGACAATGTTGCGGGCAACCTGATAAATGTACAAGGTTAAATGAGAACATTTATTATATGACTTGGATCGTACGCGCACTCTGATTGGCTGATTTGCGGTCTGATATTTTCCCATCTCGGGCCGTTACCATTACAATTGGTCCGCAGCTCGTATCAAATTTGATATCTTCGGTAAAAAAGAGATAATGAGCGATGACTGGGAGCATTCTCCAGTGAATTCTATTATCCGGACGAGAGGAAGTAATAACAGCAAATTACGACGGAAACACAACTCCTTAAGAAGAGATTGACAACTTCGTTACAGGCCAGAAAGCTAAAAACACAATTAGGAAAACCAAGTCGGACATGAACATACTTCACAAATATCTAAAAAGCCTTGGTAAAGACACAGAAGAGATTGAGAACTTACCAGCGGGCGACCTCAATCATCTGATCAATTCTTCATGTCACGATTTGACAGTTTGGTTGCACGTGTTTTTGCTAGTTGAAACCGATCGATATTTGCACAAATTAAAAATAGTCATACAATAAAACATTCATTAACCTTGCGCTCGTTTAATAAGACGTTAGTATTGTTCATGTCAGTAGAACCATTTGAGCAAAGCTATAGCTGTATCAGACAGGGTTGCCTTCAGGTCACCGGGCGTGAGGGATTGCAGATGTGACAAGCCCAACAAGCAAATGAAAGTCATTACATCGGGTCGACACATGGGATGAAGATGTTTTGATATTGATATAAGGCAACTGATGCATGCCAGAGTATCAAACAGATTCTTTCTTCACTGACTGACTGTGAACTCACCACATGAAGACCAAGCACAGTTCCACATCAGCAGCAGCCCTCATCCACGTTCAAAGAAATACCTCGAGCTCAGCCAAAGTGAGAGTTGTGATTGGCCGACGGTGGGTTTGGTCAGGTGGACATCGCATCTGTTTGACCAGCAGTCCAAGAGTTTCAGAATATAACTACAGTTTGGATGCAGAGTGGTCCCTCGCTACCTTCACCTTTCGCGGTTGTCTGTATACTACAACCACATCATATAACATGTGAGTTTCCATTCATATAACAGCTCGTATAATTGCAAAATCGCGGGGTTGCAGAAGTCAAACACACGGTGCAGCTATTTATGTGTAATAAATTTGCTTATAATTAGAAAAGGTTTAATTGTGTGATAAAGTGTCACACTAAATCATCAGTTCGAACCGTAATTTATTCTACCTAGCTTCTACAATTCTACTCAGTATTTGGCCTGCTAACTTGCTTGTACACACCTGCAGCAGGTGATACCGAATATGGTAACATGGATGCAGAGGGCGACAGGGGCTCAGTGGTAAGCATTGCCTTAGAAGCCGGAAGGGCGTGGGTTATTTTCTAGCCCTCCATATGCCTCTTCACGACCTCCCACTGTTGACTGCTGTGCGTGGTGGTCCGGGCAAGACACTTATCCCCACTTTGCCCGAGCGCCAGCTGAAAGAGCTCAGCTCCTGTGGACGTCCACCACCTGCAGAGGAGCTGGGAGGGCGGGTGCTCGTGTACTGGGTCGCACTCGACTGGATTAGGGTAGGGAAATGATGGGCATGGCAGAGGGGAAGGTTAGCTCAATTCTTACCGGCCAGGACAGACCTCAGTCCTAATCTACAGGCTGTCCATGCTGGGGAGAAGAAGCAGCTCTCACAGGGGGGGGGGCCTCCCCCGACTTGTCTTGCTCACGTGTTTTTTGAAGCTAGACTTGTTGGTTGTTGTTGTGAGGATGGGTGTTCTACTGCGACGGGACACCTGAATTTCGCCAACGGGATCTTTAAAAGGCCATCTATCTTCGATCTATCTATTTTAACATTACACATGACATTGAGAACATATACAGTTCGACTAGTCATCCCGCACCTGAGGACAATGGCCTCGTGTTTTGTAACGGCTGTTGTGAGTGAGAGCTATCCAAAAACACATTGAGTTTGAGTTCCAGTTATATTTGGCAGCAAGCAATAAGAATGGCCACTACTCTACTGATTAATATCGGCAAAGGTTTGGGAGTATGCTGTTGACGTTAATGCCAAAAAGATGTATTTTTGTGTCTGCATTATCTATTACACTCTCCGTGCTTTCGGTGGTAGATCAAGTCTCGGATTAGATTTCAAGCCAGACGAGTGAAAAAAAGCGTGCACAAACTCAAGGGCTTAAGAAACCTGTTTGTTGCCTAACTCCTCTCGCTTGCTACGCTTAGTGAATAAATTAAACCAATATGGAAATTCCGTGCTTACAGTAGTGCTGCCAAAACATGTGCAATATAAGCATGAATCACAACTGTTCTCGTACCAAGATGTGACCACAGAAGCAAAGTCTTTCCATGCTCCGCGTATCATCGTCTGCAGGCTTCGGTGCACCCATTCCACGGCCGCACAAAGCAAGTCTCATCTTGGCTGCAAGCTAAAAGGACTTTTTTAGCATCCTGCCGAGTTGTGGACAGATGTTTGCGCATGACGAACGGCGCAGGCACGTGCAGCCGCTCACAGCGCCGAACCAGACCCATCTAGCTTGCAATACTTGGATGGGTCTTGGAGGGAATGAGGCCACAACGGAAGAGCACTGGGGATCCTCACAATTGCCAATGGAACTCGTAGCAGAAATATGCAAAATGTAAAACAAATGGAAAAGGTAGCCGGCGGTAGCTAGACAGGACTTGGATGGAAATGAACTGATGACCAGATTGTTTATTGCATTACAGACAAATTAGAATTTTCTACCAAATGATATATAACAATCACAGATAGAAAAAAATTGAATAGTTTGGCATGCTAATTAAAATGTGGCACAAACTAACAAGAGCTGTGCAGATGACAACACAGTTTTGTAGGCTCAATAGTAGTTGATATAGATTGGTTTGTAGTTGGAGCCTAAAAAGACAGCTGTGCCATTTGTCGTATAGCAGCTCGGCAGACCACGGAAAGTTTTGCGTACCCAGTGCATCGGGGAAAGGAACACTATAAGCTGGGGGTGTGAGCAAGGTTTGGTTCTTTTGAACTGTGTTAAAAGGGGGAGCGTGAGACGGTCAAACTTACGTAAAGATATACATACATCCATTGTTCGGCCCATGTAAACCACATTGCCTAGGTTGCAAAGGCAGCTGTGTTGAGCCGACTCCTCGCCTCCCCGTGCATGTCTCACGCTGCAAGCCTCCACGACAGTAGGGTCGGTGTGCAGAACAGCAAGACAGCCCCTCCAGATGGGGCCTGGCTCGTGCCGGGGTTATCCCCCCGGCCGTGCTCCGCCTGGTCTCTGGTCCGGGGGTCCGCGGCCGTGGCAGGGGTCTGGAAAACCGAGGACTGTCAAACCGCAGCTGGTCTCAGATAGAAGCGCGTTACCACGCTCTTGCCGGCCTCCAGTGTCCAAGGTTGGGTTAAACGAATGGTCATACCACGTGATCTTGCCCAAGACTTTTTGCTAAGGTCGGCCAGAATCCCCAAGCGCGGCCGGTGGCCATTATCGCTCCGCTCCTGCTCCCGGTAAGGACAATCATACGGTGGGGGTGCTCAAAATCGAACGGCTCAAAGTGTGCGCAGGGCATCTGTGCGATAGATCTAAAGAGCTGCCGTGGTACAAGGTACAAAACGTATTGCCCATGACACGGAGCACGCAAACAAGTCCAATACAAGACAGCAGCAGGTTCCAATGGGTATCGCAGGGTCGAGGAGGGAACATGTGGGAGGTATTGGGAGGAGGAATTGAAGGACATGTGGACATGTGTTATATCAATTCAAGGAAAATAAGAACTACTTACCGAAATAGCTGGAGTAAGGAAAAGGGATGGCCCATCAGCACAGAGAGAGGGGAGTGGTGAGAAAGAGAGTCGGGGTGTGTCCTTGGTACTTGTCCCTGTGTGGTGTGGTGGTGTGTGTGTGTGTGTGTGTGTGTGTCTGTGTGGGTGTCTTTGTGTGTGTCTGTGTCTTTGTTGGAGGGTATTATTTTTTTTGCATTGTATTACTGTGTGTGTCTGAATGGATGGGAGGGAATTGGAATAATACAAGGTAAGCTTTTTGCTTCCACCGATCCCTTTTCAAACTATGCACAGGTTTTCTTGTTTTCTCCTGTTGACATATTTTTCTGTGAATAATTGTTGTGCATTTTTGAAATAAAAAAAACATAAGAACTCTCTCCTAAACAGGACAGCTGGACATCTTGGCCCTCTGTGGTCCCAGCGTACCAGAATTTGCTGAGACGTGTTGCAGACAGATGTAAACCCAGGGCGGACGTTGCATGCACTTGGAAGTCCTCACGGGCCAACGAGCGCAATCTGTCTTCAGCTTGTGCAGGGCCTGGTGCGGGACGTGCACAGTCACAAAAGTCTGCAGAAAAGTTAGGAGCCTGTGCCATAGAGCCAGATGTTGCCCCAAAGCCGAGGGGAGAGAGTGCCTCATTTAAAATACTGTGATGTGGGCAGAATGCACATGGCAGCATGAAGATCCGTGTCTGTTTTGGCAAGATCCGCACTAATGGTTTTAAAGCACGATGGCCGAAATTGAAACCAAGAGATAACTGTCAGACTTCCATCGTTGACCTTTTCCATTGTGCACTTTGAAATATAGCTTCCCGACCTCAATAATTTCAAGATGGATTGGTCCAAGCTGACTGTGTGCAAGAGATTGCTCAACTCATTGGGCCAGTGGTTTGATAGATTATTGCTATGCGTGTGCAGCTGTGTTTATCGGAACATTTTATAGATTCATCAATATTGAAAACATAAACTCGACCCTTGAATATAATGCGTTAACAATGTTTTGTATCTAAGCCTGCACTGCTTTAGCTTAAAACATAAATTAGTGCTGTCAGTTAAACGCGTTAATAACAAGGTCACAAACGTCTGCTGCTCTTCCTGTAAAGTTTGGAGAAATGTAGAGGACACTTGAGAGCGAAGGACTGGTAAACAACACCCTTAGATGTATGCGTTTGTCCTCACGGTCTCTTTGGCTAGTTTTTTCAGACCAGGACTTGAAAGAAAAAAAAAAAAACAATGTGCCTGCGCCTCTTGCTAATGCGTGCAGGCTTCTACCACGGGCACGTATCTGAAATCAACCCAGCGGCCTCATATGCGCACCCCTGCACTAGCCTTTCTGCTTCCCCTGGTCCACCGGGACCAAGGGACAAGCAAATTTTCTTGTGGGAGGAGCAAGGCTGGGACTGGTGTTTAGAGATCTTTAAGACAGGCATTACTCAAAAATCAGTTAGCGATATTGTTAGCTTAGCCGTAGCACCAATTGGAAACCACTCCCCCCTCTCTTCGCCTCTCCACCAAATCAAACATCCAGCATTTTCTTTTCTTTGTCACAACAGGGAGAGTTGGTGGCAAACGTGAAATTGGCCTTTTCTGTTCAGCCCTTTTAGGTTTTGGAAAATAATCCAATAACTCAGATTGCGCACACTCGCGAGAAACTGGAAGAGGGTGAAGGGGGGTAAACGCATCCCATTGGTTTATTTTTATCGGTCCGCTCCAAAATATGTTTTATTAATATTTGGAGACTATAGGCATCTGGTCAATTCCATTACTATTTGAAAACACATGATTACTTGACTACTTTTAGGGTTTAGGGACGTTTTCCCACAATATTTAAAAAAATGCATCTGCAAAAAAAATCACTGACTGCAACTTGATTCATTTATTACTAGATTTTTTAAATTCTCTTGCAATTCTAACATGAAGCCCACATGACTCAACCCTTGTGTTTAACTTTGCCCTCTCACCAACCAAGTATAAAACACACAGACCATAGGCCAAGACATTACAGCACATGACCCCAATTCAACAAGTGTGTTTCAATGTTTTTGAATATCCAATGTTTAGAGAACCCACCCATCAGAGCCACTATCTGAGAGACAGGGCATACCTTCAATAAACAGTTTAGAAAATGATTAGCGGATATGCGATAGCTCTATGTGGTTCCAGGCTGAGATTTGCAGGGATTATGTGTGCGGGAGACTTCAGTGTGTCGGCTTTATCGGCTGTATCATCTGCAGGGTCCTTCTCATGAGGGCGAGCGGCTGGAATTGGTCACAGATGTGTTTCTCTAAATGATAATCCTGTCACTGATGACTGCACAGGCCTAAAGAGCATTCCATTAAACTGGGATTAAACCGGAGCCGTGAGGACAAACAGAATGGGGGAACGGTTAGCGCTAATGAGAAGTGAGTTTGGGGTGCTTGATATTCAAACATACGTTGAATATATGAATACACCACCTTTTCTTGTTTACCAAATGTATCTTCTTTTCATTAGTTTAATTCCACAACGTTTTCGGAGACAATACTTTCTACGAACTCAAACTTTTTAATAATGAATTGTTTTTATATAGCACTTTTTTACACTCAAAGACGCTTCACATGTCATTATCCTTTCATTCCATACACAGTGGTGATAAACTACTACAGTAGTCACAGCTGTCCTGGGGCACACCGACAGAAGCGAGGCAACCAGTCCGTGCCATCAGCCCCTCCCACCTCTACTAAGCTGTTGTCGGCTCAGCTTTCTTCACGCAGGGTTTAGGCTCCGCAGGTTTCACAAACTCATCATTTCTATTAAATTCCATTCTGCATACGTCATGCAATCTTTCTGCCAAGGTCCAATTTCATGTTGAAATGCAATAATAGTAGTAGTGTATCATGCGTCTGCCAGGCCTAATTGTCTAATCATGCATCTACAATATATTGCAAACAAGCCACATGCCAACAGATGCTATCTTTTTCTTCAGTATTTCCAGATTGAAATATGTATTGCATTTGGATCATGAAATGTTGTTTATGGTTTAATGATTATTGTGCATGATGTCTGCTGGACGGACTTTAATAGAGGTTATGAGCTTGCCAACCCCCCGGGGCCTAAACCCTGGGGATGGAGTCCTCCCAAGGTCCAAACCCTGGTGGCAAAGGAAGCTGAGCTGATAACATGATGATTCTCCACTGAAGAGGCAGTGATATGGAGGAGGTGGGTTGCTGCACTAACAGCAGCTTGATGGTCAGAGAGGCTTTGTTTGAAGAAGACCAAGTATGGAAGGTGAGAGTGAGCTCTGAGAACCACCAGCTCCATGATTGTGTAAACATCTGCTTCCCACGGTAGAGTGAAAAGGTTCAGAATTCTACACAAGACTTAAGGATACTTTCTATACAGCTTCCTGTACATTTGTTGTGTGTTTCTCCATCTAATGACGTTCAAGTCCCCATCTATTTGCCTCTTTCATATCAAAACTTTGCGGTTAAATATTCTTGGTCTAAATTATTGTTTTTATTATTTATTTTATTATTTCTTATTATTACTGTGGGAATTTTAACTTGAAAGATTTATTCTGATAAGATAAGATAAACTTTATTGATCTTCTGTCTACAGTATGTTACATGTCCCTGGCTTTACCTATTACCATACAGTAGGTAACCACAATATTGCATTACTTGTGTTTGAACTGTTAGATTTTCTGACCTGTTGTTGCTAAAATCCTCCCAGATGACTACTGTTGTGATTTAGGGCGGTACAAAAATCCATTGAATTATCATACATTAGTTATGAGATAGCTGCACACTAGGAGAACGTCATTTGAATTCACGTGTGTTTTTGTTGTTGTTAAAATAATGGAAAGTGGAACTCTTGCTGTCACTCAGCCGCTCCTCACTGTTGTTAAATCTGTGTTATAAAGCCGCAGACATATTTACTGCAGTGGCTGAAACTTGAGTGAAGAATGTCCTGGAGGCCATGTCTACTGAGGACGTACACGAACACAATATATTTCTCTGATATAGATACAACGTTTATTATTGTACTGCTGGGAACATTTAAACACTTGGCCACTTATTTCAGATACAAATTTGATGAATGGTCCAGCGATTTAACTAAAGCTTTTGGGGTACGGTTTCAAAGCAGAGGTCACAAAACTGTTTTCATAAGAACTCTTTTAAAGCATATTCTTAGTGCAGTGTGTATATCCATTTCAGATTCATGCAAAGCTTTGTTAATTTTGGATTTGTTTCGTGGAAGGTTTTTTGCAGCGTCCAGGAGGGCCACGCTGACCCACATCCCCCTGAGTTTCTCCTCTTGAAAGCTGCTTCGTCTCATACTTTTTTGAAATGAAGTGAGATGCTGAATATCGATGTCGGTGTGTGCATAACGTTATTCATCCAAGTCAATCAAGAGGGAGTTTTCTATAAGTACCTGCTTTTTTTCATTTCTGCATTAAATCACATGGATTCTTTCAGTTTGTTGAATTTTTATGATGAAAGGTAAGACATAAAAACCCTGCTGATGCCTTCTTGTTGTTTGGTTACGTTTTGGATTAAATAATGGTTTTTCCGAGGGCCATTAGCGCTGGGTCTCTCTTTGTGTCTATGTGTACCCATGTCTCTCTCTGTCTATATGTATCTGTGTCTATATGTACCTGTGTCTCTCTGTGTCTATATGTACCTGTGTCTCTCTTTGTGTCTATATGTATATGTGTCTACATGTACCTGTGTCTCTCTGTGTCTATATGTACCTATGTCTCTTTGTCTTTATATGTACCTTTGTCTCTCTGTGTCTATCTATAACTATAGTTTATGTACCTGTGCCTATATGTACCTGTGTCTTTCCTGTATCTAAAGTATATGTACCTGTGTCTATATGTACCTGTGTCTATCTATATCTATAGCAGGGACGTGCAGTCAGGGGAGGCAGGGGAGGCAGAGCCTCACCTGCCATTATTGGAAACTAATAATTATTTTAGTTTAAATATATAATTTATATCCACTGTCCTATGCTTTTAATGTATATTCGGCACGGTTCCCATCAGTTTTGATCATTTCTGAAGTCAAAATCGCCGAAATCCCGTTATTCCTATTCAAAGAGACGAGGTGAGGCAGCGCTCCTGCGTGCCTCACCCCAGACCGCTCCCTCACAGTGTGTGTGTGTGTGTCTGAGTGCACTCAGCTCGTGCAGTTGATATATCACCGTTTGTTTCAAATATCCTGCTTTAAAAACATTTTTTAAACTCCTCTTAGTGTTTAGTAGTGTATTGCACGTATGTGTGTACAATTTATATTTAGTTTAAGTCTTTTGATCGTAGATGAACACACAAGGAAAAAGCTTGGCGTGAGGCAGGCGGTATCTGTGCCTCACCGCTAGGGGTGATAGTGAGCATAAAGTTCATACCAGAGTTGCTAACAAACAATCAGCCCAAAATGCTATTTCTTTTGCTGGAAAATGGATGATTTGAATGAAGATTTTTTTTCTCAATTGGACTTTCAAACAAAGAAAGAATTAATATAGACTGGGAGACCACCACTGGACTTACGAGGTTAGTCCGGCTGCGGGGGAGGAGTTTGTTAATCTGTGTTTTATGTTGAACATTGACAGATACCGGCAAAGTAGTGCTTTTCCGAAAAACACTGATTCAAACACTGCTCAAGAGTTCTGCAACTTGTTTAAATTATTGTTTATGTTCCTCGCGTCTCTCTCTCCTCGCGTCTCCGTCTCTCTCTCCTCGCGTCTCCGTCTCTCTCTGCTCCTCTCTGTCTCTCTCTGCTCCTCGCGTCTCCGTCTCTCTGCTCCTCTCTGTCTCTCTCTGCTCCTCTCTGTCTCTCTCTGCTCCTCGCGTCTCCGTCTCTCTGCTCCTCTCTGTCTCTCTCTGCTCCTCTCTCCTCGCGTCTCTCTCTCCTCGCGTCTCTCGCACCTGCGCTTCTTAAAGATGTTGTTTGATGCGGAGCAGAGTCAGCAGCTAGATTTGTTGTGAGATTATTAAAAGAAGCTGGTTCTCTTATCTTTACAGTATATAAAGTTTGTGGATGTCATTGCATTGGTGATTAAATGCTATTTTATTTGAATAATGATTGTAAATCTGACTTTTAAAGTCAGTGCCTCCCCAATCACAAACCTCACCGCACGTCCCTGATCTATAGTATATGTACCTGTGTCTCTCTGTGTCTATATGTATCTGTGTCTCTCTGTACCTGTGTCTCTCTGTATATACAGAGACACATACAGGTACACATAGACACATGTACATTTATATAAATGTACCTGTGTCTATGTGTACCTGTGTCTCTCTGTGTCTATATGTACCTGTGTCTCTCTGTATATAAATGTACCTGTGTCTATGTGTACCTGTGTCTCTCTGTGCCTATATGTCCCCTGGCAAATCTTGTCGTAAAAGCAACTAAAACGTGCTCAAATCAAAATATATTTTACCAAATTTGAGCAATTTTTGACTTATTTTTCATCACTTTTTTCCGCACTACATGCAGTTATAACAATAATGAATAAATAATAGCAATTGACAGCAAAATCAGATTGTCTTTGATCACTTTTTTTTGAATACCCACCTCTATTTTCTTCTGTGCCCACAAACACAGATGCTGCAAAGTTGTGTATAATCAGCTTGAAAAATATGTTGCCTGAAACAAGTTTGTCTGCATCATTTATTACTGTCATAAAAAGTGTTAAATGTTCAACTTATGTCAGTCTGTTTACCACTGACTTGAGAAATGAACTCAAAACGGCGAGAAAAGTTGTGTAGTAGTTGTTGGGGATTATTTATCCCGACACATGGCTGTTATGGTTGTCACGAGTGCGATGTTTCACAGATGTTCAGCAAAGTGCACATCCTTCACCAGGGACCAGAGTTTATTCTTCTCCCTGCTGTCTGACCTGCGGATCCAACAGACACACACACACACACACACACACACACACACACACACACACAGATACATATATGACAGATGGACGCTCCATTCATCATTGGGACAAAGTCAAAACGCATTTCGTAAACATTTGGTTCTGATTTACCTGGAAGCTGTGTGTTAGACTGAAATGGCCTTTCCGGGCACGGCCCCTTTCTCCAGTTGTCCTCATGGATGTATGATACGACATGATATTATCCGGATAGGTTGCTGCTGCTTACATCCATATGGGCTGTAGAGGAGATTTTTAACCATAGACCTCAATGTGAACTAAAACAGCTCATCCTCAACGGACGACACAGTGGCTGAGAGGATAGCACTCAAGGGTTCGAATCCCGGTCAGAACAGGGTCTTTCTGAGTGGAGTTTGCATGTTCTCCCCATGTCTGCGTAGGTTTTAGCCGAGTGCTCAGGTATACGCTGGGTGCTCCGGTTTGCCCTACCACTGCCTAAATCGTGTACAATAGATATGACAGTAATGAGTGAGTGAATGGATGGTGTTGGTCGGGGTTTTGATGCTCCAGTGTGTTTGGCGTCTCGCTTCGGTCATCACCGTGTGGAGAGAATGGAAAAATATCTGAACTCTGAACATTGTAAAGGTCTTTGGGTGACCTTGGTCTGTCAAAATATAGTTTTTGGTATCACAGTTAAGTTATAGTTAATTCATTTAAGTGGGAAAGAATGGATCACCTATTATTTTGCTTTCTGTCAAATTTAGTTGAAATATATCTATTTTTACTTAATAAAGAGCTAAAGTTGTCCATACAAAAATAGGCCGATGAAACCGCTTACAATATTTTTTTGCTCTGCTTGTGCACCAGTTACACAAGCAGAGCAGATTGAAAGTCTATTCTCTGGGCCACGGGAAGCCAGTGCAGAGACCTGAGAACTGGACTAATGTGATGGTACTTCCTTGTTCTAGTCAGGACTCAAGTTGCAGTGTTTTGAATAAACTGGAGCTGTTTTACAGCTTGTTTAGAGAGACCCGTGTGCAGCCATTACAGTAATCTAACCTTCTGGAGACAGATGCAGGATAAGAATTTCTAGGTCTGCTTTGGACACTATAGTTTTAATTCTGTCAATGTTTTTCAGATAGTAAAACGCTGCTGATGTTACCAGTTTGATGTAACATTTTGCAAATACAGAAACATCCAGTCATAGGAGTTCCACTGTGAGGCTCAAAAAACAAACTGGAGCTGAGAAATATATCAGTTAAACATGAAGCTGCACACGTACTGCAGCTTTGAGGGCGTCACGTGTGGCCTGACCTCCATGTGTGGCACCAGAACCTGGCTCTCCATCAAAAGCTCCCGTTCTGCTAAAGCCATCGCAGAGGCACACCCAAACCAGGAACAAAGCTCCTGTTTCATATTGTTAGCAGCACCTGCCCATTGAACTGCACGACCTCACACCATGGAGTATGAACAACGAAAAATGGGGCAGTTTTCAAAAGGACACTGCTGCATTTACTAGTACCATATGAACCAAGTCGGATTCTGAGGAGCACAGGGACTGGCCTCTTCCTGGGATTCTGAGGAGCACAGGGACTGGCCTCCTGCTGCTGCATAGACTCAGGACTAAACATGGGTTGACACCGTTTTAGATGTTTGCAGCTAAAATGTGGAACTGTCTTCTTGAAAATGTGAGACTGGCTTCTTCTCTGACTATGTTCAAATCCAAGGTTAAAAAAATATTTATATCGTTGCAAAAAATGGACGGATCTTCACTCTTTTTGATGTTCTGTGATTTTATATGATTGTAATGCCTTCTGTGTGATTGTATCTATCTTGTTTTTTGCACTTCGAGTTGCCTTGTGTATCAACTGTGCCATACAAATAAACGTGCCTTGCCTTGCCATACAATCATGACTTTCTCACATTTGGAAGCAACCCTCCAGCATCTGAAAGCACTTCATCGATTCTCCAGCCACGAGTCTGTGATTGGATCTATTTTCTGTTTCTATGTAACAATGACACTATTTACTGTTATTTCTCCCAGTTACACGGAGCTGGACTTTTCAATCCTCACATTTAAAAAACTGCTTGAATGAAAGGAATGCATTTCTTTCTTCAAGGTTCTAGTGTGGTTATGTCTGGTTGGATGGTTTGTGAGGCTTTGTTCATGAGTCATCAGCGAAAGTGAGACCGATTCTAATAATGTGTATGTGCTTTAGTTTTTAGTCACTGTCTACCCGAGCAAACTGTGATTTAGGGAAGCTGAAAAATCTGTGATGTCAAAAGTCAAACCTTTTTCTCTGGTTTTATTTTATGATTGGAATTGAGTTGTGGTGGTGTCGTTGTTTTTATATGTATTTATTTGAACGGTACAGTGCATGTCCATGAACAGACATATTAGAGAAAGACTCATTTCCGTCTGTAGGCCCATAGGGTTGGGGTCACGAGGGGTTATAATAATTCCACACAACCACAATCCACCAAGAGTCCACAATAGGGTCCACATTTACTTGCTTCTTTATTATGCTAAAGTTAGACATTTTACTATTTTGATTTTTATTCATTTATCTTGTGCTGTGTGCTCCTCATTCTTACTGTTCTGTAACTGATGATGCAACACTGACAAATAAACGATATCTTAATTGCACGTGTCTAGTTATTGCACACATCTAGTAATTGCACACTTCGTTTGAGTGATCCCAGTTCCGTGTCAGTCTAGTCTCCTGCATTTGAGATTTGAAACAGACAGAAGCTTCTGTTTGTTTAATTGCATAAAGGTTGATTGTGAATCCGATGTGAGTCTCTCCCCATTACTTAGAAGAAACTTTACTACAAAAGATGAATTCAATATCTCACTGCCATTGCATTTAACTCACTTCAACTCAATTCAATTCATTTTTGTACATCACAACAGAAGCCATCTCGGAGGACTTTACAAAGCTGTCAATTCACCAACACAGATCAGAGAATCAAAAAGTTGAAAAATAGGAAATGAAATGATACAAAACACATAAAGCTATTGGTCTAGCCTGGTCGTACCACACCATAGTACAAATTACATTTCATACTAAGGTCTGCAGGTGCTCCATTGAGCTCCTTTAACAGGTGGAAGGGGGGTTAACTCCTTTTGCAGATTGAAACGATTGGATCTGAGTTTACCGTGACGTTTGTGATGCGCCTGAGTGAGTCGTTAGCATTTAACCTAGCCATCTCCTTTGCTGCTAACGGAGCCCGTGGGGAGTAGCGCCACAATCTTTTCCAGCAATGACTTTTGCTAAACATTCCTCTTGATCCGGCTTCAATTACTTGATAGAACCAGACCGGATTACTTTACTATCGCATTCTTCGTCATTGCCAAACAACAACCAGACCGTTCGGCGCAAACTCTTGACGTCACCCACAACTAACTACAACACCATGCCTCCCGCGCACGATGATTGGTCGGATGGAATTCGACCGATGTAATCGCTAACACAGGGACCAGACCCAGACGTTACATGCAGTGAAATGATTATTGACCGGAGTGTACGGATGGCTAAGGCCAGGCTACTATTGATCTATAAGGGGCAGATGATCAATGTCCACAAATGTTGATAAAGTCCATAAATGTCATTAGATGTCAAGTGTTCTGTATCATTAACATTCAAAGTTACTCTCAGAAAGTGTAATTGTCACAGCATTAATACCCGCTGACCATGAACCATAAGCCATAAGTTTTGACTCTCTGTTCAGGGATTTATTTCTCCGGCGGCTCGAGGAAATGTGCCCAGGTGCTCAGTGTTGCTCCTTCTATCCGAGCTGAGCGCATCCATCTGCAGCGCTTTGATAGAACTGACAATTTTCACATCAAAAGTCACTTCAGGACTCGCACTCAATAGAGCTGACTTTGAGCTGACTTTGAGCTGTGCAGAACGTACCACCCACCTTTTCCCCATGCCCCCGGATCCCGTCAGGCCCGCAGCCAGACTGGATTTTCACCTGGCAATTTAAAGATGAAAATAGAAGAATTAGCTTTTCCAAGTTCAGAGTCCAGGGTTGGAATAGATTCTTTTTTATCCTATTTCCTTTTCCCGTATCACATCCGGCTGTCAAAGAGCGTATTATGCAAAGCCTTGGATGTGGCACATGGAGGATAGATCAGCAGTTTTTTTACTAAGTTGCTGGGATTTGAAGTTGTTCTGTACAGGTCTGACTTTGAGCAAGGTGTGGGCGATTGGACTGTGCTCTCCTGGGTCTTGTTTTCTTCACCACAGAATGAAATTAAATAAAGCAAGAGGAAGAGCAGCAGACGGAAAATCTGTTTGCTAAACTATAAAAAACAGTGATGCTTTGTTACAATGTTACATTTAATCCGACTTGTTAAAGTGGTGTTTGCTTAAAACTACGGCCAAAATCGCTTTTATTTCCTCCGATGTTGAAACTTAATAAAATGATTCATTTGTCTCAGTGAAGCTTTAATTACACTGTTCTTGTGGTGTTTTGTCTTCCGTGTTGGTAATGGAACTTCTTGCACAGTTTCAGATGAGAAACAATGTCATCTGAAACTGTGTACGTACCGCAAAACCAATCTCTATTTGGTTTTTATCTTCAATGCCGTTCAAATGCCGGCACAAACCAAAGCACGTTAAAAATGTTGGGATTTCAGATATTTTTCATTCTCCACACCGACCAAGACCATTTGTTCACTCACTACACTCAGACCTATTGCACATGTTTTAGGGAGTGGTAGGGGAAACTGCAGCATCTGTAGGAAACATATGCAGGCACCGGGGAGAACATGCAAACTCCACACAGAGAGGCCTGGAGGCGGAATCGAACCCACGACCTTCTTACTGTGTAACACAAGCTCAAACCGCTGCGCCACCGTGTTGCCGATCGTTTTAGGCCGGCTCGGCGAGTGTAACAGATATAGAAATGCACTTTATATTTTTTGTTTACAATTTCTATTTTATTTTAAAATGTAATTTTTTGTGAATTTTATTATTTTAAAGTTTTATTTTGAAAGTGCGCTGCTCCCTTGAGTTTTATTTTGGTACTCAACTTTCCCTCTCAGAGTTCTGTCTTTGTGAAAAATACATATTTTCAATCATTTAGCTTTATTTTCCACAATACTCACTAAGATATGTTTAGTAGGAAATGTATTAAGATGCAATGAACGTACATCTGGCGCACATTTTTAGTTTTTCTGGACTTTTTTATTTAACTAGCTTTACATGTGCTCAAGTGTATTGCCATGCTCACGTGCTGTTTTCATCCTGTAGGGGGAGCCAGTGTGTCCACTGTGACTAAAAATTTATATTTTCATCTGTCACAGACAGGTATGAATAATTTAATTCTATGTGAAAAAAATATATATTTGTGCATTTCAACTCCAATTGATTACTCCACTACCTCCAATGTATATTTATTTTATTTTTATTACATTGTTCATGTAGAATTACTGTCAACATTTGAAAATCCTGTTACAATATAATTATTTTCTCCCCTCCCCCAATCGAAAGCCACGTTGTATGCATCAGAGGGGGGAGCCAGTGTGTCCGCTGTGACTAGAAATGTATATTTTTGGTCTGTCACAGGTCTGAGTAAAGTAGTTGACTCCAGACTGTGTCTTGTTGTTCGTATACGACTTGTGGACGTGTTTGCCGCCGTTACACGAGTTTACTTCCAACTATGTAAATTTCTGCTTTTTCTGAAGGGTCCAGCACCTGTTTTGTGTCATGCATGTTATTACTTTGTCTGAAATGATCCCTGTATGAAAATGCATGGGTTTCCATTGCATCTGTCAACAGTATCATCTTAACACAGATGTGAAGAGCGCCGTCTCCAATATTTGATTTAGAACAAGAAGAGCTGACGAGAAATTACAGCCATTTATTTGCTCTGTGCTCCCTGTGATCTTACTAATGTTTCCCCCCTGTGGGACGAATAATGCTTCTCTTATCTTACCCTACGAATGATAATTGTCAAGACTGAAATCAGACTAACCAACATCCACAAGAACGAAGATAATGGAGCGTTAGACCCTCCTGTTTCGGCAAGAAAAAGAGAAACCTCCGAAAGAACCGCAGTAATGGACAGCGGATGAATGCATTTGCAGACAATATGGAATTCTAAGTGGAACATTCCAGGCCAAGCACTAACACCCCAACGGAGACACGCAGCTGATGGACCCCGTACCAAGAAAAATCACCGTGCACCAATGACCACCGTCTTGTGAGTGTTGGCTACGATTTAATTTCCATCTCACCAATTATCCACCTTTTTCACAGAACATAACCCAGCGGTCAAATTCCCAGGCACTTGTCGTCGAGACTTTCCCGCTGCTTGCAAATAAAGTGTGGGTTATTACATACAACACCCTTTTCATCTCTGTGCGAGTTCCTTAAGGCTTCATCCAACATCACAGCGGCGCAGCACATGCTAAATCAATCCGTCACTGTAGCGCGCCATTACCAGTGCTGGGAGAGCTTTTCGGGGCGATCGCGCATCACCTTACCTTACACCAGGCAGCCACCCACTCGCGGTCGCACGGCTCGTCTGTTTTTCACGTCAACCTTTCAATAAAGACACAACTTCAAGCTTGTAATACCGGTGCAGTTGGTTTTTGATCAGCGCCAATGTCAACTGTGATAGCACGGCTGCAAAAATATTTCCCCACTTCGACCGATTGGGTTTCAACAGGTCCAGCACAGTGGGCTGTTGTCGAAAGGATGCTGGGAGTGTTTTACAAGGCCTTTCCCTGGGAACGAGGTTCAGGACCAAAGCAGAGGAGGAATAGTTCCCAGCAACAGTTATGGCCATCGGTCATCTGCCCCTTTTGGGCCCTATGTGTTTGTTATTGTTGCATTTCTCGTGTTTGAACTCTCTGATTATCTGATCTGTGTTGGTAAATTCAAAGTTTTGTAAAGTCCACCGAGATATCTAATGTTGTGATTTAGGGCTATACAGGAATACATTGAATTTAACAGAGATTTTGTTCCTGCTTCTTTATTATGCTAATGTTAAATATGTTATATGCTTCTTTATTATGTAAAGTTTGAGATTTTACACTTGCTTTTTTATTATGCTAAAGTTAGAGATTTTATACTAGCTTCTTTACCATGCTAAAGTTAGAGATTTTATACTAGCTTCTTTATTATACTAAAGTTAGAGATTTTATACTAGCTTCTTTATTATGCTAAAGTTAGAGATTTTATACTGGCTTTTTTATTGTGCTAAAGTTAGAGATTTTATACTAGCTTCTTTATTATACTAAAGTTAGAGATTTTATACTAGCTTCTTTATTGTGCTAAAGTTAGAGATTTTATACTAGCTTCTTTATTATGCTAAAGTTAGAGATTTTATACTGGCTTTTTTATTATGCTAAAGTTAGGCATATTATTTTATTCTTAGGAAAGAGATATTTTTCCCTCTTCTACTGTTCTGTATTTGTTCATGCAACTCTGACATTTCCTCGCTGTGGGACAAATAAACAATCTCTTAATGAAGCATATTGGGAGTCTGTAAAGATTATAGAGCTGTTTGAGCCCTCCTCATATTGCTGTGTCCCAAATGAAAGCGTTTGTCCCATGACCTTCTGACCTGACAGGTTTTTTTATGATGCGAGTGCAGTTAGAGAGGAGCTGCTCACCTCCACATCTGGACTCTGACCTCCAGGATCAGCTTCAGCCCTCATCAAAGCCCAGCAGACAGTGGGGATGAAGAAAGTAGAGCAGAGTGAAACATCTCACCCCTGTTAACACTCTCTACTGTAGCTGCAAGGCTGAAGACGAGCGCTGCTGCTGTTTTCACACTGGCTCTGATGAAATTTGACAATAGTCCAGCTGTGAATTGGTTCTATAGAAGCTTACTACTGGTGTACACCATATGTCTGCCTGCTTTAAACTTTATATTCTCACTTTATCCTGAAAGTGGGAGTATTACCACATGCGGCCTGGTCATAATCCTAAAATCCCATATCAAGGCTCACTTTGAAATTACAAATATGACCAGAAGTAGAACATAACACCCAAAGTTTTACTGTATCGCTATGTTTACTTTGTCAACTCAACATTTAACAGGTTGTCTCAACACATCTCTTTGTTCAAAGTAAATACTTTTCTGCTTTAGGAATGGAATGTTGTTCCCTTTTTTCAAGTTGTTATTTGCAAACCATCTGCAAGTAATGTCTAGCTTTTTCAGAAGGATTTTTACCATTTTTCTTCTACAATACCATAGTTCTTTGCGGCTTATCAATCTAATGTGCTTCCAAAAACCTTCAGAGACCTTTAATTTCTAACCAAAGGTTAAACAAATCTGTTTCATTTGATTGATCTTGTATTATTGAAAAATTAATCTAAGAAAAATGTTCATATTCCTTGCCTTCCGTAACATTTTAATAGTGTGCAGATGGCGACCATTTCCACTGTTTTTGCGCATTGAAAACTATTAAAGAACCAAAACTGCCAAAATGATAAATACATATATAAATGTCCACTTTGGCAAATTATTACTAAGACGTCACTATAAAGTGATTGTGCTCAACAACAACAAAAAACAATGCATTTCTACCATAATTTTCTGTCTTTATTTATGTACTTATTAATTTAATTAATTATTTCACATTTATTTCCTCCAATGCTTTGCTGTATTGTTATGCCCTATTTAATTGTATGCCTTGTTATTGTTTCAGCTATTTTTATTTTGAAATCCTAAAAGATACCTTGAGAACCTACTGTAGCACCTTTAAACGTCCCACAGAGAGGAAATTTCAATGTTGCAGCAGCTGGCGGCTGCTTCTCCTGGTTATGACCCACTGGTGCACACCCTTTTCACTTTGCATCGATGGATATACAAGCACATGTTTAACACGGACAATATATCATTCATTGTGTGGAGTTTTGATAAGTCTGCATAAGCTTCCTCCGGGTGCTCCAATTTCTCCTACCGCTAAAAACCTGTACAATTGAATGAGTGTGTTTGTGAGTGTGACTGTGGGAGTATAGATGGAAATTAGCCACAATCAATACAAAAAACACAAATGAATACAAAAACATTAGTATAGCTGACAGAACAAAATAGTTTTCAGCACAAAACAGAAGAATGTCAACCTTTTCTATTGTCCCTGATTTGTGATGACATCGTAAAACACATTTATGTATCTATTCAACCTTGTATTGTTTTGTACGCTTTGGTCGTCCATAGAAACACAGAGGCGGTAGTTAAAAATGTTTAACTCAACCGTCTCATCAGGACTCACTTCAACAACTCGCTCTGCAGTTTTACCACAGATTGTGACTTTACTGCTATAACCCAAGCCCCGGCGATCCAAGATGGCGCCCTATTCAAATGAACGGTTGTGCTCAGTGGCGCTTTGTGACAGCATGGGGGCTGAAAGATTAGCGGAAGTTGCCTGAAACTCGCAAAGATCTATGGGAAACTCGCCTGTATTTGGGCATCGTCTGGTCCTCCCGGTTCTGCGCAGTGGATGATCTCCCATACTGCGTTGCGTCAAACACGCGTGTGTGGGTCTCACACCGGGTCTCACGTACGTGCACAGAGGGGCTCGGCCGCGCTCTGACCAATCAGAGCAGTTCATCAGAGCGGGAGTTAGAGCGAGAGCCAGACGAGCAGAGTTTGTGGCACTAAAGTGTGGATTTAAACAAAACCGAAGGATTTAAGAAGAAAAAAAGTTCAGGATGACAAGGGACACTAAAATCCCCACAAAATCCAATCTTTATTAAAGCTGTAGGTTCTCTGTCAGCTGAGGTCGAGCTGTTTTAATATGCATTGAGTCCTATGGGGAAAATTTCTGGGTAGCCCACGTGAATTTAGTCTGGTTCAGTCTGCAGTACCGCGAGAATCCCCTGAGCACATGAGTTATTCAGCTACAAGCTAGTAATACCCTATCCAGTTAATATAATACATCCATGCTATAACCCCCTGAGGCCAAAGGCATTATGGGTAATGTGCAAGTAGTGAATAAATGACACAAGCTATTTCCTCACTTCTAAAATTGTGCTAACTTGCTCATGCTTGGCTGACACCTACCACACTCAATCTTTCTAATACCCTTCTAAAACATGACATAGAATTCTGCTTTTATTTGAACATTCGCTTAAGTAATTATTTGTCCTAGCGCTGCATGGAGTCTACAGTCCTGGATGTTGCATTTAGACATCCCCGCGGAGCTACACACTGATACAAACTTTTAAACTTGTCCTGTCTGATGGTCATAAAGCTACAGGTGCTGCAGCCGAGGCCTTGGAGCAGACAGGCTTACCTCCGCCAAGGTTCACATCCACAGCTTGCGTTCCAATCATCCTATATGCTATAACACTCACTCATGTTTATGCCATTACAACAAATCACTTACCTTGGTACCACACAGCCAAATGGACAGACTAATAATGGAATTTGTGCTCCGTCTTGCTGCCAGGATTTATAGCTTTTATTAAAACGTCAAGCTGCCTTTGACATCCCTTGGCTGGATATACTTTGCGTGTTTATGTTCAGAATCCAAGATGGTCTTTTGAAAACAGCTCAGCCTTGGTGTGACCCAGAAACTCAAGGTCCCATATGGGGGAAAGGAGGGCTTCTTCACCCGTACAGCGCAGTAGCAGCAGCAGAGGCAGTCCCATGACAAGGCCGACCATGCCACACAGGTGGAAGAAGAGGCCCAGGCGACCCCTACGCAAGAGCATCTGAAAAATATTATGATTCCATTCGAAAGTGCTAATTCATCTTGACAGGAGGACGGTAGCCAACAAGAAGGCATTGTCTGTGCTCAATCCTGGCCACCGTGGGTCCAGGAAGATTTTTACGACAGCTTGGATATTTTGAGGTATGGAATGTAGATATCCAACTGTGAGTAATTTGCAGAAAATCTTGTTAACTTGTTTTGGTCGGCAGAATGTTTGTTGAAGATAAATAGACAGATACAAATGGTTATTGCAAGGAAGACCATTCCCAACCGCAAGATATCAGTAAAGAAACAATAAATGCTCAGTCAGCCTCTCGAAGCTGATTGTTTGTGTCAGTCTGACGTACAGTTTTCCTTTTGGAATCTTGCTCTATCTGTCCTCAACATGTCATTTTAGAAATCCATTTTGTCACTCGAATAAATTCCAAGTTGAAGGCAAATAATGACAAGAGAAAAGTTCAGAGGAAAGATAATCCCACGATGGAACAGAGCTGGAGGAACCGCTGTCCCAAGCGCCCGCAGCTCAGCTCGCAGAGTTCATACAGGAAACGCGTGTATTCTTTTAAAACTTGAATTCCCAGAGAGCCTACCTGCTCTCACACACATGTGTGGTGTCATTCTGAGTATTATTATGGGATGCATGGGCATGTGTTAATTTTTTTAACGCGATTAATAGTAAAAAATGTACGCGATAATTTTGACAGCCCTACTTTAATCAAATGTGAGATTTTTGGCGTAAAGTAGTACTTAAATTACTTGCGTTTGCTATGAAAATTCACTTAATCAATGATTCATTATTACGGCCTTGTTCTACAGCCTGAGTCCTGGAGTCCATGGGAGTAGATCCCTCCCTCAATGCGGACCTTCCCAAGGTTTCTCACTTCTCTCCCAGCAGGTGTTTAGGGTTGTTTCTTGCCGATGCAGGAGGGTCTAAGGACAATGGTGATGATCCAGGACACTTGACATTTGCCATTTATTATGGCATCGTTTGGCATTCTCTGTGGCATTCTCTGACTTGTGTTTTCAAAAGTCCTCCAGGATAACTATTGTTGTGATTTAGGGCTTCACAAAAATACATTGAATTGAACTGAACTAAGGTGTTAACGGTTTTCTGTTGCTGCCCCCAAACTGTGGAATTGTCTACACTGTTCAATTGAGCAGCCCCTTTAATTGGAAGTTTTTAAGTCTAGTTTAAAGACACATTTTTTACACTTTGGCTTTTAACACCAATTGAGTTTTACCATGTATGTGTATGTATTTCATGCTGTTTTCTTTTCTCTTTTTTTATCTTTAGTGCCTGTGAAGCACTCTGGGCAGCTGGTATTGTTGTAAATGTGCTGTACAAATAAAATTGACATTGACATTAACATTAACTAATCTAATTCCTTGTGTGTGGATGCAGCATGGCTAAACACAGCATGGGTCACCAGCTCTCATCCTATTGAAGAAGCCTCGATAGCTTGCAGTAAAAACAAAGAGACAAGACTTTCATGGAAGTGGCACCATGACGTCGTAAGCCATATTTGCATCGGAATGTAAACTAATTTAATCTGATCAAAACCCCATGCCTTACACCAAAATATCCCCCTCTTGGATTCCCACGCAGCAGCATAATCGCTGTTGTGTCTTGCAGATTTTACGGCTGCACCTGGACACAATATAAAGCACACTATGTCACTGTTCTCTGCTTGTTTCCATTTGCCGTAAACTGTAAGCCATTAATACTGCCCCATTACCGGGAGGCAGCCACATTTCATCCAGCATCAACAACGGCCTGAGCATGTGTCTGCGGCTGTAAACAGGTCGTCGTCATTCTGTACTTTTCTCCAATTTGATGTGATGAATATGAGGCAGAGCAGATACCATGTTGGCTTCTATTGGATATAGTTCATGGAGAGGGAGTGTGTTGCGTTTAGATTTAAACTGCACGCTCTCTTTCATTTCTCTTTGGAATGACTTGGACTTTGGAATAAACCATTGAGGTCATAAGACAGGAATTATGTTTTGGGCTGAACTTATTGTTCTAATTCAACAAAAAAACGCACACTCCCAGAAGTCACTGTTTGTTTACGTTAGAAATTAAGCTAAGCATTTAAATAATATCTATGAAGCACTTTACAGTTCATTATATATTTACGCCAAAGACAGTAAGACATGGCTGTAGACACAGATGCCCTGGGGCAGACTGACAAAAGCAGGCTGTGGCTATGTGTGTGAAGTGTCTTGATATTTCAGCACTTTTTTCCCAGTGGTCTCTCATCCAGGTACTAATAAGCACTGAGCAGATCAGGCGTTGACAGACAAGACCCTGGTTTGCCTGTGATGTACTTTGTTAGCTTGAACATGTTGGCAACTCTGGCCTTTTTGTAAGTATACCGACTTTGACAGACTGGAGTCACAAAGCGGTTTACAATAGTTGTTTTTTTGGGCATTTTTTTGTCTCTCGCTTAACACAGAGATGGGAGCGGGGTGCCAGACCTATTGTACATGTTGTTTTTGGTAGGGGAAACCGGAGCACCCAGAGGAAACCTACACAGACTTGGGGAGAACATGCAAACTCCACTCTGATACACCCAGGATTCGAACCCAGGACCTTCTTGCTGAGAAGCGAGAGTTCTATCCACTCAGCCACCGTGCTGCCCACTTTGTGCCGCTGTAAACACTGGTCCATGTGTCTCAGGTTCTTATTCTTTGGAGGGATGTGAGTTCTGAGCGGTACCACCCATGATCTGCCAATCCACTGCACTTTGTCAAAACTCTACGCCAGATTCCCCCTGAGCAGCAGGAACATCCAAACCCAGAAACCCAGTCCACATTAAGATGACATCCATCTTGTAGACCGTGTAATCCCTCAGAGCACGCCAGCCACCTCCACGCTTCCAAACCTCCTCCAAACATACTGCCTTCGCATAACGTTCGATTGTGAAGACTGAGTCATTCTACAGCTTTGCATCAAACTAAATGAATCGTGCAACTATTGATACTTTGAGGTGGGCGATGACACAGCTCACACATGAGGAAATACAGCAGATACATGTTTCTGTTCTGGATCTGGATTTCATAAAATGTGTTGCTTATATTTAGTTATTTTTGTGAAGCAGGTAAAATTCTAGCCCCAAATCTGAAGCCGTGGACTTCAATTGGAGAAAGGAGGTTTAGGCCCAGGATGTGTGGAGGAGTTGTGGTCAGGAAGGAGTTGAGTCAAAAGACAAAATATTTGATTTGTCAGTCCATAGTTGTTTCCACCCTCATCCACGGTTAGAAAAACCTGTCTTGGGTTGACCTGTTCTGTAAGGAGTTTGCATGTTCTCCCCATGTTTCCTCTGGGTACATTATTTTCCCCTCCACTAAAAACATGTACCAGGACTTTTTCTTTTTCTCATGTAGGTTTTTGTTAGTGATGCGTGATCCAATCATATAAATTCAACTCAATAACGTAGTGACAGAGTGACAGAAATGTGCGGAAAAGAAAAGTACACAATAATGTTTACACAAAGGTGCCAAACAGTTACTGCCGTTAGTGCGAGTGAAAAATTGCAGTGAGTCATGTCTGTGGATCTGTCAACAAATTACAAGCTTCCATTTGACAAATAGTGCGTCCTCTTCCTTTTGCTGTTCCTCCCCAATCTATGATTCGTTCCCAAATCCATGCAACAAATTCAGCTTGAGTTTCCACGCTACTGTGCAGTTTACGCACATATGTACATATTGATTTCCAGACAAGGTTTTTGAGGCCAACTGTTTACAACTCTACAGTCTTTGTAGTGTCTTTTGGCAGCTTCAGACATAGGTTTTAAAAGAGGTGATATTCTACTCAAACTCAAAGTGCTTCACAAAGCAACATATAAACAATCACACAATACATTAACATATTAAATAATCAAAGTACATCCAAATGAGTCAAGATAAAATCCTTCAGTTGTTGAAGCTAAACAGAACTGTTTTTACTGATCCAGATTTTAGCTGTGTGAATCTGAAATTCTGTCTCCCCATGTTTATGGCTGACTCTCTCCCCCTGTGCTAGAGTCTGACTTGGTTCATGACAATGCTTCTGATTCTCTAATACCCCCCGAGTAACATCAATGACATCACGCAAAAGGCTCTCAATGGAGGTCTTCACGTTTGTCTAGCACACTCCATCACAAATTGACAAAATCTAATTATGCAGCATGCTGTCAGTGCTCAGGACGCCACACGGAGCTTGACACTGTGCAGATCAGATGGTCGCTGTTGTGTAAAGCGTGCCAGAACACTACAGTGACCTCCGGCGTGGCGGCCATTTTGGACTGAGCCGTGTTGAGAAAGGCCAGCGCCGGTGGGCATAGTCAGGTTACATGTTCTGATTGCATAAATGTAGTCATTTGAAATGCAAAGCAGCTTCACTGTGGTACAATATTTACACTAAACGCCTCACATATGGTACGAGTTGTCAGACAGCTGCTATCAATCCTCCGAGCCAAGTAAAAGAAGCAAGACGACAAATGAATTTTAAATGAGGAGAGAGGCTCGTGAATGCAGAAGATTGTCAGAGTTTCTGAAGCCTCTGGAGACCGCATTCTCTTCATGGAAACTGTAATTGTCTTCACGACTTTTCTCGACACTCAAAATGTATTTATTCAATTCTATGCATTTTCAGTCATAGATTATAGTCATACAACTCTTGAAGTAGCCATGGTAATATTCAAGTTTGTTATGTTATCAATCAATCAAATGTTTTTAGGAAGTTGTTTTCACACAGAATTTGCATCACCCAACAAACCGCCCAAAACCACATTTATTATTCAGTACGTACACATTAACACACAAAACGCAATCCAATAAAAAATAAGCGAGTTTGGCTTTAGGGCTGCCAATCCTCACATAAATCAGACAGTAATACCTTTTCAAAGCCACTCGAAGAAAGTACAATATGTTGACTTATTGTTGGTTTTCATAATTAAGTATTTAGACAAACTTAAAGGAACTCTGTGACATATTTACGGTTAATGGTCTAATGAAATTGACAGTGGCATTGGCCTTTGAGCCTGGAGGTCGTAGGTTCCCACCACGAGACCTTCTCCACTGACTCCCACTAATGTCTGCTGCCGTTGTGTCCTTGGGTAAGACACTTAACCCCACTTTACCTGAAGCCCCCACTGAAAGATCCAGGCTGTATCGTCACCGACAGAGCAGCTGTCCTTCTGTGGACTCAACATTCGGCACGGTGGCTGAGTGGATAGCACTCTCGCCTCTCAGCAAGAAGGTCCTGGGTTCGAATCCCGGTTGGACCAGGGCCTTTCTGAGTGGAGTTTGCATGTTCTCCCCGTGTCTGCGTAGGTTTCCTCCGGATGCTCCGGTTTCCCCTACCACTAAAAATATGTACAATAGGTCTGGCATGGGCCTCCTGTACTGGCGACCCCACTCCCAAAAATAACAATTGTAAACCGCTTTGAGACTCTGATGTGCAGTGAAAAGGCGGTATATAAATAAAGATTACTTACTTACTTACTTACATTCGCAGGAGAATCAGTGAGGAGCTGGTGCTATGCAAATTGGGTGCAGCGCTGACTGCCACCCCCCGACCCAGAATTTGATTAAGGGGAATAAAGGGGTTGGATGGATGGTATATAAAAGTCAATACAATTACATCCAGAATCGAACCTGCCTGTCACACATGCACTATTCATCTATCTATTATAATATAATTTGTTATTTCATAAAAAGAAAAAAAAATTAGCCAGCTAAATCTTGAACCTGGAGTGTCTAACTTTTTTGTTCCATAAATACCTGGTGTTTTCCCCAAAAGTTTGAGTCTTGTTTAGGTAAACTGTTGTGAACAGACCACAGCATTCTATCTTCATCTTATTAGAACATTGTTGATATAGCACATATTGAAAGCTGATTGGCTGAGAGAGGTCTGTTACTCTCGTTTTGTAAAAGCTTTTTCTTGGTTCTGAATATTCTTGGTTTCTTGGTTTTGTATATTCACTAAATGTATGTGTTGCTAATGTATTTTAAAGAAGGTGGAAGGCAGCATTCTGTTCCTGGGCCTACAGAAACAACAAAAATCTGGTTATTGATCCTCCTGTGAGTCAGGATCCATGCCCAGACAAAGACCCGGATGTCGTGAATAGAAAAGGATTATGCTGTGCCCTTGAAGGACCTCGAAGAACACCTGTTCATGAAACTCAGCAGCAGATGTGGTTATTAAACTTAACACATGTATTTTACCCCCATCCCTGACTGTAGCTCAGCTACAAAACACAAACCCAGATAGGCGCCAATTAGCTTGACCAGCTAGAACCACACAATGTATGTATTTTAAAATATGACAAAGTATAGATCTCTGCCAATAAAAACCATAAATAAATGCCGTAAAAGCATGCACACTGGGTTAAATCCTCCAGCTCCTGTAATCCTGACCAAGCCGAGCATCAACATCTGGAGATGACCACAGCGACCACTGCTTCTGACAGAAGCCTTCGCGGCATCAGGATGGCTCGAAAGCAGAGGATGAATTGCCCTACGGGGATCATTGAAGTGCACCTTTACCTTTACCTTTGCAAATCGGAGAAAAAAGGCAGTGACGGCAGAAAATCAAAACACTTTGTTTGATACTTCCGCTTAATGGTGCTCTACCAGCCGAGACACGGTCACTCCTTTAAAAGTAAAGTCTAAACAAATTCTGTCCCATACATATCAACAGATGTAGTGACGCCTATTTCCGCCGTTGAACCTTATGTGTCATCCCCTTTTACTCCTGCTGTCGTTTGTGAAATACCCGCGAGTGGCCCCTCCCACAGGAAATAGTGAAAAAGCACATTTGCGCATATGTTAGCCGATACGAGCCCCATTCATTTACCGAGTGCATTCAGAAGTCCACAGAGGCTAAACTAGACTGGTCGAAAAAAAAAAAATGAGAAGAGAAGAGAAGAAAGCATCGTAAGAATTCAGCAGATAATTCTGTTTCCGGTTAGGTCACCACCGGCAGCTCTATTTTTTTTTTTTTTTAAGTCTCAAAATGTTCTTAGGTGTACAGGACCAAGTCTATATACATATGTTTGGGTCATAAAGTCAGCCTGATGAAATGCATTTCCACACTGGGGATATGACTGTACTTATATGCGGCTTCTCTGCAGGGAAGCCCACATGTCCAACTCCTCAGATTTCTCTTGATCCTGTTGCATTCATGTGACTCACTGCAGAATGTTGCTTTACAGTGGAAATATTCAGATTATCATTACCACATGACTGGGAATTAGCTACTTGAATCATCCGGGGTTTGGGTTTTTCGCCAGCTCATGTTAATTTTGTACTTTTCAGTCTCATGCCACGTTCGCATTTCGGTGTATAATGCAAATGCCTCCGGAACATCTTGAGGGTTAAGTTCACATACTTTTTGGCTACGGCAATTACGTGAAATAAAGAGAGATTGTGTCTTTTATTTTTATGAGGAGCGATAACAGCAATATTTAACACAAAGTTGTAATTCGAGATAAACTATTTCTAACACATTTTTATTTAACAGACTTGTATATAGAAGAGACAGACTTACACTTCTGTATACAAGTTATGTTTGATCTTGGTTGAATTATTGTGCAAAGATGAATATTTTACTGTTCTGAATTCATACATAAAACTTAGGGTTATTATTATTTGTGATATTAGTGCTCCTACATCTTAGAAAATCCCCCCCAAAACAAATTCACGGAGTGTATATTAAAGGGTTAAACTTCAAAAAATGACAACAATGACTCTATTAAATCATCAAGACATACATGTTTGTAGTTTTGACGTAAATATGAAGGAGATGGGCCTAAATGGTTGTGATGTGTTCCACAGCTGAGACCTGCTGACCAGCGTGGGCATGCCAGACCTTGGACATGAGAACTCCCCTCCCAGACATCCAATATCTAATCTCCAACTGTCTGAAGCACACACCATCAGTCTCTGTGTTTGAAAGCCATCTTGTCAGGCCTCATAACATATAGCAGAGAACAATGGAATGCTGGATCAGTGCATGGGAAAACCAGGTGGATGTCTTTCAACAAAATCAGTCACAAATTTCGCTTCGGGTTTTGAGTCTCCCATCCTTCCAGCTGCTGCACGCCGACATACATACAGATGTTTTGGCTAAATAAGCGGTAGCTACACATGGCCATGACATCAGCCCTAATTTGCGTTCTCTGGAAATTTCATAAGGATCGACTTCCTGCATTTTGCCAATCAGCTTCAACGACGTAATGCAAAAACAGCTCGCGTTTGGATGTTTGAATCCACGCAATCCAAAATGCAAAATCAAATGTTTTTTTTTTTTGCATTTGTATACATGGACAATTACCCGTGGAAGGGCCTCATCAAAAGCCTTCAGGTCAAAATCTAAACAGAGAGACTCCATGTAAGACTAGCCAATTTCCTTTTTCCCCCCCGCTCGCAAGGTCTACTTGATGTTGCAATGTAATTAAAGTCTATGGAGGCCTCGGAAGCGCGCACACGTGGCTGTATTCGTGCGACTGGGTGCTTTGAGCTTTTCGTGCCGGCCTTGACTCAATCAAGCTGCGGGTCTATGCTCCGGTGACGGGACACGAAAGCAGTTGTCCCTGACCCGTGGTTGTATTTGCGGCCGCGGAGAAGAGCGGTAATTGCGAGCTCAGGAATGCCGTCGATCCCATTCAAGCCACATAAGGGAGAACAGCGACGGTTTCAGAGGCGAGCGATAGCAAAGAGAGGCGGGAAGTGTTTGGAGAAGTGGAATAGTCTTTGTAAGGCAAGGAAAGGCAAGATTGGTTGTATAGGACAGTTCATACACAAGGCCACGCAATGTAGAAACAACACAAGTTCAAGTTACGCAATTATATAGTTGGTATAGAGATTTTTATGGTTTGAAACTTGTCAATTACTTGAACAGATCTGGCAAAAATTGTTATAACGCGGGAAATGCAATAATAACAAAGACATAGAAGCCATTCGTCCGTGACAATACTTTAACCCTTTAATCGTTTCCTTAAAAATGTGGTAAACCGCTTTTTTAGTCACTGAAATCTACCTCATTTGGGACATCTCTATATCTCGGTTTTAGGCACTTTTACCATCAAGCTGCATCTCAACCAAATGGTAAAGGCCTATAGTTAAAAAACTAGGGGAAACAACAACAAAAAACATAAAAAACTAATTATTTGTGATATTAGTGCTCCTACATCTTAGAAAATCCCCCCCCCCCAAAAAATTCAAGGACTGTATAATAAAGGGGTAAACTACAAAAGGGATAACAGCAATGGTTTCAAAGGCGAGCGATAGCAGAGAGACACGGGAAGATGCTTAGAGAGGTGGAATAGTCTTTGTAAGGCAAGGAAAGGCAAGTTTGTTTGTATAGCACAGTTCCTACACAAGGCCACGCAAAGTGCTTAACCAAACCAGATAGAAAGAACACAAGGCATTTAAATCATTCAATAATAATAAATTAAGTAATCAAAGTACAGTAAAAAAGAGTAAAGATAAAATCCTTCAGTTGTAGTTACAACTAAAACAAAATGTTAAACCTGGATTGGAACATTGTCAGAGAAGAAGTGTCACATTATCAGGAAGACTGTTCTAGATTTTAGCTGCATAAATCTGAAATGCTGCATCCCCATGTTTAGCTCTGACTCTGGGCACCAGCAGGAGGCCATTCCCTGGGCTTCTCAGAGTCTAAGAAGGAGTCCAAGTTGGTTCTTAAGACACTTACATGTCTCAGATGTACTTTGGTGCGAGACCATGGAGAGACTTGTACAAATGCAGAGCTGCTTTTAAGTCTATTCTCTGAGCCACAGAAAGCAGAGACCTGAGGACTGGACTAATGTAATGGTCCTTCCTGGTGATAGTCAGGACTCGAGCTGCAGATATATATATACTGCAGATGTAAGTGGTGATTTTTGATCAGTGCAGAAGATTCTTAGTACATCTACGGCAGATTTATGACGGATCTGAAATGTGGGCGGGACCAAGAGCATGTATGAAGCCTCAATAGATTTTTTTTCAACGCACAAGACATAAATCAGTTCAAGCATCAATGAACAAAGACATTAAACTATTTATAGCAATTCTGGAAGCCATCTGAGACTCAGTGTGTGGCGCATTGTTTAAGAGGGATGAAAAAGACCGAAGTCAAGAGCTGAAAATAACTAATTATTATCAAGTTTGCTATTCAAACTGTGTGTTTGTGTTCCAGGTTCAAGACATTTCTGCTTTTTTCCAGACAAATTAAGTTAATTTAAAGTTTTTTCATGTTTCTCTTTGTTTGAACACAAATTCCCGCATGTTGTTTTTGTTAATTTAGTGCAGCAACGGCATCTCTCTTTGGGCCTAATGGTCATAAGTTCAATCTCCCTACCAGACCTGCTCCATCAAATCTCACTGGCGTCTGGTGTCGTTGTGACCCTGGGCAAGACACTTTGCCTGAAGCCCCAGCTGAAAAACCAATGCTGATCAGAGAAGAACAACCATCATCCTGTGGACCTACCACCTGCAGGAGGATCAGAGAGGACCAGCACCTGCAGGAGGATCAGAGAGGACCAGAACCGGCAGGAGGATCAGTGAGGACCAGCACCCGCAATAGGATCAGAGAGGACCAGAACCTGCAGGAGGATCAGTGAGGACCAGCACCTGCACGAGGATCAGAGAGGACCAGAACCTGCAGAAGGATCAGTGAGGACTAGAACCTGCAGGAGGACCAGTGAGGGGCTGGAGCTGTGAGGATGGATTAATAAAAGTTATGAATATGACTGCATAAAAATCTTTTCTCATTATTATTTAATAATGTCCGGTTTCTAGTATGTTTTTTCTAAGAATCAGTAACTGTGATAATTAACTGTGATATTAAATTATGATTATTTAAGGCATAATCAGTTGGCCCAAAACTCAACCACATTTATTGGTCTCTGTCCCTTATGGACCAATGGCTCTTTGTGTTTTCTGAAACTAGAAAAACAAAAACGCACACCAAGTTCTTCTCATGAGGTGCATGTGCTGGAGCAGAAATTAAATGTATTGGAAAATACACAGCACACTCGGATAGATGTCCAAAAGATCTAGTATTTATTACGTTTCGGCCTTAGCCTTTGTCAGATCATTTTTATCTTATTCATTTGGATCACAATATACAAAATGGTGCCAACCCAGGTGCTATAAGCCCCTTCTTCTTTGTGTTTTCTACCATTGCATCTCTTGTGGTTGAACTGTGTTGGCGAACGGTTGTACAAAGTCCTCTGAGATAACTACTGTAAGTAAGTTAGTAAGTAAGTAAGTTTTTATTTATATACCGCCTTTTCACTGCAGATCTGAGTCTCAAAGCGGTTTACAATTGTTAATTTTGGGCATTTGTCTCTCACTCCACACAGAGATGGGAGCGGGGCCAGTACAGGAGGCGCATGCTAGAACTATTGGACATATTTTTAGTGGTAGGGGAAACCGGAGTACCCGGAGGAAACCTACGCAGACATGGGGAGAACATGCAAACTCCACGCAGAAAGGCCCTGGTCCGGCCGGGATTTGAACCCAGGACCTTCTTGCTGAGAGGCGAGAGTGCTATCCACTCAGCCACCGTGCCGCCCAAACTGCCGTACTGTTGTGATATAGGGCTATACAAGAATACATTGAATTGAAAAACACATAATTCACTGTATTTTTGTTTTATTTAGCGTCATGGTTTACACCGATCAAGAGTTGGTACAAATATGAGAGCCCAAAACTCAAGCATGTTACCTTAAAATGAACCATTTTCCCTCCCCTCCTTATTTAAATCTGACAATCGTGAAAGCCTAAGCAGACACCTAATGAAAAACCTTTGGAAGCCTCACTTTCGCCTCAGGTTAATTGGCTCACAGTGATCCACATTTCCCATGTGCTCTTTGTTTCTGAGCACAGAGCGTCTGACCTGCGCAGCGCTGCGGTGTCAACAGCGGCTGAAGGAAACAAGCAGTTGCTCTGAGCTCTTTCAAAGTGTGCCAAAAGACATACACCTATTATCAGAGAACGGACAGGCCTGGAGATGAGCTGCAGCACTGTGTTTTCCCACCCAGATGGGGCCATTAAAGGTGCAGGGGAGGACAAACGCACAGCCGTGTTATGGGGTAAAGAATGTTAATCTTCTCCTCACCTGTCTTTGATGATCGCAGCGTGGGCCGCCTCTGTGGGCCGCCTCTGTGGGCCGCCTCTGTGGGCCGCCTCTGTGGGCCGCCTCTGTGGGCCGCCTCTGTGCTTCTGTGGGCCGAAGCAGGATGAGACTGTATCATAATAATAAAAATAATGTATGTAAAATTTGAACAAAAATGTATTTCATAACTTCAAATATGAAGAGAGAGATAATACACAGAAGCAAAAGATTAGTTTAAACACATTTTTCAAGTTTCCAGCAGGCAAAACGAGTTGTGGGTGGTCCCAATCTATATAATATTATATATATATATATATATTTTACTTTGCCCCCAGACAAAATGACTTTGTTTCTGTTTCTGGTGTCTGTATTCTGGTACTGTCTTAGATCCAGATATAACCCCTACAATCAGACCAATCCGATGCTTTCTGTTCCTCTCATGTTGTGGATGTGTGCAGAGTGGTCAGGTTTCTGCAGCAGAAGAGGAAGTGTCCGCTCAGCAGGTTCAGGTCTGTATCGATCGTGTGGTTTAGATTTCCAAGATATGTTTAAAATGAGCGTATTGATTTGGACCTGCAGTATTCTACGTTCACAATGACCTACGGAAGGATCTGAAAGTGACACCATTCAAACACAATTTGGCAGATGCTTCATTGTATCTTTTAGTTAATAGTACAGTTAATAGTCCCACCCCCTATGAAGCGTGTAATTCCGATCCTCTGAAGACAAAGTTGTGATGCCTTTATATTCAGGAAAGTAAACCCGGGGGGAGGGGCTGGAGGCCGGTAGTCAGAGGACAGAGAGCAGTGTTTGGCAAGTTACTTCAAAATAAATACAGAAAACATATATTGTTTAAGCAGAACTAAAGCTGCCAGGTCGATTCCATCCTGCTCCCCCCTCAGGCAAAGGCCGGAAGTGCACCTGCAGCAAATCCAGACAAAATGGTTACATGGAAAGTAGCTTCTTTTTAATTTTCTCTGCAAACTTCTACTTAAAAATGAGATTGGATTACAGCTCGATGAAGTCTAATGACCTTCTTTATGGACCTTATCATCTTCAGCAGCGCGTCTGGTTAAAAGCTGCCGTTAACCAGTGTCTGAAGCTCTTTCCTCACTGTGAAAGCACTGAGGAAAGCGATAATTAATTCCAGCTCTCACTACACTCAGTGATTTGTAATGTATCTGCTCAAAACCATTTCAATAATATTTGTCTTTCCCTTCATGAGAATACAGATAACTACCTTTTTGGCAGTTTGGTCAAGTCTGATTAGAAACAATTCTTTTTATTTCCCTGAATCCTGTTTATTACCTATTTTACAAATAAATACTAAGAGTTTATACTTTTCTCCCTTTATTTCATGGATAAGCTGTGTTGTGAGTAAGAATAAATCCTTGCGAGACACAAAATCAAAATCAAATTCACTACAACCACCACTTTAGAGGACGACCACAGATGTCCACACCATGAGAAGAGTGTCATGATGTGGATTTTGTTATTTTGGTATTTGGTTTTATTTTTATATTTCTCTGTGGTTTTGCTTCCTGTCCTGTTCCCCTGTCGATTGTCTGTCCCGCCCTCATATGTTTCACCTGTCTATCATGGATCTATTATAATAACTGGATAGGGTATTACTAGCTTACAGCTGTCCCACCCATGGGCCCGTGGTACTGCAGACAAAATTCATATGGGCTACCCAGAAAAAAGTCCCATAGAACTCATTGTAAATTAAAACAGCTCGACCTCAGCTGACAGAGAACCTACAGCTTTCATGAAGGGATTTCAGTGTCCCTTGTAATCCTGATCTTTTAAAAAACAATAAATCCTTCAGTTTTCTTTAAATCCACACTTTAATTCAACAAACTCTGCTCGTTTTCTTCTCGCTCTGGCTCCGCTCTAGCTCTGCTCCGATTGGTCAACGCGTCCTCTGCGCAAAACTGGGAGGGCAAGACGATGCCAAAATATGAGAGAGTTCCACTAATCTTTCGGTCTCCATGACTGTCCAATGCGTCACTGATCACAAGATATTGATTTGAATAGGCGCCATTTTGGATCACCGGGGCTTGGTGTCTGTACCTGTGCTCCTCTCCCCTTGTTGCTGGTCTTTGCCTGTCTATGTTTCTATATTTTCAGTCCCAACTTGGATAGGAATGCCCATTTCCCCATGACCGTAGTTCTTCCCTGTCTAAACATCATTGACCTCTAACTTAAAGATCAAATTCCAAATACTTTTAGAACTTGCATTTGAACTGCATTTTTACTCCACTCCTTTAGAATAGCATACATGTCTCCGACCTTTATGAGTGTATATAATTTACTTTAAAATCTCTGTAGGGCTTTAAATTGTCAGGCTATAGCCCCATATAAGCGTCTATAAATATCCTGCTGAAAAGTGACTGACGCGAGCGGTTAGCCTTCAGCGCTCCCAGATTATGTGGGATCTGGGGCGCGTGCACACGGATCAAACAGGTGTTGAACCGTGCAGAGTGTGAAACGCCCAGCCCTCCAGACTGCATTAGCACTCCGGCTCCCCACTGCGGCACATCTAAACTGGGCCTGCCGCGCACCGGGACTGGGAGCAGCTGCAAGGTCAGAATACTCCCCATGGACAGGTGCAGGAGTCTGGGCAAAGCTGAGCTGAGGGCGCTGGTCTGAAGAGGACACCTGAAGGCGAAAGCGATATGAAAACGTTTTAGCAGCGACGAGAGCTCTGGGAACATGAGTGTGGAGAGCTGTTAATAAAAGCAAATGTGTTTCAAGTCTTCCTGAATATGTGAACCAGGCTTTTACTCTGACAATGTTCAAAACCAGGTTAAAACAGTTCTTTTGTGCTGCAACAACTAAAGGACTGTGTCTTTACTCGTCTTAACTGTCTACAGCATCACATGTGATGCCGATGTCCAAACCGATCCAGAAAGTGCCGCTGTGGTTGCAGGTTTTCTATCTGAAACAGGAGGAGCAGAGCAGACTCCACCCATTTTCTCAAGTGAGTTCCGTCTTAACAAGTCTTAACTCAAAAAATAATCCACCAAATGGTTTAGGAAACCATTAAAGGGTTAATGCACTGTGGTGATTGATGTCCAAATCATTTTGGTCTGGGGCAAGTTTAAAAACATAAGAGCCAAAGTAAAAAAAATGTTTTCTTTCATTATCATTTTATTTTTGTATTTTGTAAAATTGATTTTATTTAACATTAATTTGGATTAATTTAACACTTTTTTACTTTTAACCTAACTTCTTATTACATGTTGGTCAACCTTTTACAACAGGTTAAATCATAAGGTTGTTTTCTCAAGAAAATAAGCTTTAAAATGAAGTATAACATACCCCTTTCCCCTTAGAAGCCCCTTTCCATCTATGCAGCAGGTAACTGTGATAGAGGATACTTGAATATCATTTCAGGGGCCTCTGAGTTGGCCCACGGGTCTGAGTTTATCTTAATGGTTGTTTTTAATGCCCTGTGTGTTTTTAATGTTTATGATTTAATGTCGTATGTGTTAGGGTCTGTGAAGCAGCACAGCATCTAAACTGGGCCCACTGCGCACCGGGACTGGGAGCAGCTGCAAGGTCAGAATACTCCCCATGGACAGGTGCAGGAGTCTGGGCTGAGAGCGCTGGTCTGAAGTGGACACCTGAAGGAGAAAGCGATATGAAAATGTTTTAGCAGCGCAGCGTGTCGTTCATTCAGAGGATGCACGGCAGCGACGAGAGCTCTGGGAAAGAAGATCTGCTGGAAGTGGGCGACTGGGAGCGCTGGGAACATGAGTGTGGAGAGCTGTTAATAAAAGCAAATGTGTTTACAGATTAGCGTTACGTCGTATCCATGGTTACAGGCGAGCTTTGAAGTCCAATCCAACCGTAACTTTACTGACAGGATTTATTTCTTGTGGTGATATTTTCAGTGGATTGAATGAGTCGTGTTATAGAAATCTGACCTGTATGATTAGATCTGTTTTAACATGAAACACTTCAGAGTAAACTATTAACTAATCCTCATGAAGGAGATGTTTGAGGGAAACTACAATAGCTGTATAGAAAGTGTCCTGGATTGAGCTAAATATGAGCCAGAATCGTTTCTTAGGTTGTGTCCAAGTCGTGGAATTCTAGTTAAGCTGAAGGGCAGGTGGCTCCACCAGAATAAGATTCTTTGGAATGTTGTGATGTCACATGAACATTGGTTATTGGCTACTTTCCATTTGTAGTCTCTAGGAACATAAGATCTGGAAGAAACAACTACTAATGTAGCCACAGTTAATGCAAGAAAACCGATATGCGCCATCGCCCCTCCCACCACCCCCAACCATTCACTAATATTTTATCAAACTAAACAAAAACATTGACATTCATTTTGTGTTTTTGACCTTATAAATGCCTTCTGTCTGCTACGGCGACACAGTGGCTCTCGCTTGTACGTCTAGCAAGAAGGTCCTGTGTTTGATTCTACCTCCAGGCCTTTCCGTGTGGAGTTTGCATGTTCTCCCTGTGTCTGCGTAGGTTTCCTCCGGGTGCTCTGGTTTCCTCCGGTTTCCCCTGCCTCGAGAAACATGTAAAATAGGCCTGAATGTTATGAGAGAACGGATGGTTAGAGGTTCTGATGTGTCATTGTGTTTGGCAATACATAGAGCCATTGGTCCATTAGCGGCAGATGACCAATGTCCATAAATGTCAATGTGCCCTAGGGCAACTGTGGCTGCACTAGTACCACACCACTGTGTATGGAGTGGATAAATAATGACATGTGAAGCGTCTTTGACTGTCCAAAACATAGTCTACAGCTATAGAGAACTGATGCATTATTATTCTTATCATTATTATTACAAAAATAATAAATTATGTAAAAATCTGATGGATCCAATAGAAAATCCAGCTGTTTGCTCACTCTGTTCTCATGTTCTTTCACTGATGAACTGTTTCCTCCTGACCGCCACACAACAGGCTATTGTAAAACCATTGTTATCACCAAAACACACAACTTTGCACTCCATAATTTCACGATAACAGGTCAGTGCACACATGGTCCGGAGGTGCTGGTGACCCGTCGTGCTCTGCCGGTAACCCGACTCCAGAGGTGGCCCGTGTCAGAGCCCGAGCAGTGATTTATGAAGCCAGAGCCCAGCAGCAGCCGCCGTGTGGCCCCCAGCCCGAGACAGACGCAGAGGGTCAAAGCTCAACTACACCGTGAAATATGTCCAGACGTGGGAGAGGTCAAGGCGTTTGCACCAGCAATACCAATTGTATGTGAGGATTCGATTGTATTGCGAGACTTGGGCCATCCATCCATCTTCTTCCCCTTAGTCCAGGGGTGTCCAAACCTTTTAGAAAGAGGGCCACTTTAGTTCACCAGACTAGTCCAGGGGCCGACATCACTGACTGAAAAACGCTCTTGACTGGCATCGGGCTGTTCTGAGCTTTATGATGATCTAAAACAGAGCTGAAGTTGGCTGAATGACAAATGTTTTTAATCTCACCAGCTACATTAGAAACATTATGGGAAGTGACAAAATCAAAAGCCATATCATGTGCAAATAAAGTCAACGACGTACTGGGCTTTAGAACAAGGTCTATGTTGGCTGAGCTGAAGTTGGCATGTTGAAGTTGCCATGCTAACCCAAAGACTACTTTGGGTTAGCATGGCTGAGGGCCACATAAAATGACACTGAGGGCCGCATTTGGCCCCCGGGTCTGAGATTGGACATACCTGCCTTAGTCCATTTCTGGGTCGAGAGGGTGGCAGTAGATACAAGGGGCTGCTCTGGCGAAGAGAGCATAGCCTTGATCTCTCAGCGGGGCTCATAATTGAATATTATTGCGATTCTTAACATTCTGTATTGTGATCCAGCAAGTCTTGCAATTCTATTCTGCGATATATTGTGATTCATGTTCCTCAGATTATTCAAAAAAAAAGGAAAAAGAAGACTCAACTCAAATGTGACATTTATTATGGTGTATACATTAACTGAAGCAAACACTGAGGAGGGTAGTGAAAATCATTAAAACATAAGCTAGCCAGAGCCAATTTCTTTTTTTAAGGGCATTAGATGACGGCATTAGCTTTACGGCCGTGACAGAGTCGTGTTGCTAAGACCCCACAAGTGAAGGCATTTTATGAATCTAACCTTATAAGGTTCATATCTGGATTTACAAAGACAATATCACAATGAAAACACCAGGTTTACAGAATCACAGAGAGCGCTAAATCCCGGCTAACAGAGCCCGTTCCGTCGCCATATATTACGATTTCCAAACTTTACTCTTACTTACTCATTACTCTTATGAATCAGACTCTTCTGTGTCCACACCAGAGGAAATGGGCAACAGCAAAGCGCTAAAACATGTGGAGCAGGGTTCTGAGCAGGTGAAATGAGCGGAGTGGTCTCAGGAGATGCATCCTGTTGGAGCAGGGCATCTGTAATGTTTATTACACTCAGAGACAGACAAAGGAAACAAAGGCCTCTTGTACATGTGTTTTATTGGTTTTTGTAGAAGTGGTGCCGAAGAGTCGTGCCTCAGGGGGTTGGCCTGAACATCGGGTTCTTCATGTTCTTCTTCTCTTTACACAAACTTACAAGGATGCACTTTTAACGGCAGCACTTTTGTCCTCATCGTACTGGACCTGTCGAACTGTCTCCCCCCGGCCTGGACTTGAGGACTGCACCTCCTCCTCGCCTGGGAGCCGCCTCAATCCTGCACTGCATGGCCTCGGTCCTCGTTCTACAGCCTGAGTCCTGGATCTACAGCCCTACAGTGGATCCCTCCCCCCTTGCATGGTCTCCCCTCGCCACTCTTTCTTTTATTGCCACTTTTTTATTGTACATAATTATATCCTGCACAGACTCAACCTTTAACATGTTTGCACACTTATGTATTTTTGCACAATCTGAGTCACGTAGATTTATATACATTTTTCCAGTATTACATTAATAAAAATCGATCTTATTTTATCTTATCATGTCAGCTATGGTTTCCTCCAGGTGCTCCAGTTATCAAAGTACTTGTACAATAGGTCACTGTGAGTGGAGTGAATAGAAACGACTGGTATTACTGAATGTGTAAAGTGCGTGTGTGTGACCATAGTCTTTGAGATGTGCTATAAAGATGACTTATTTACCTTGCTCTGTTTGTCAATTTAATTTAATTTAATTTTCATTCCTTTTTTTATCCATTTCTGGGTCAGGGGGGTGGCAATCAGGGCTGCACCCAATTCACAATGCACCAGTCCATCCCTGAATCCTCCTGCAGGTGGTGGGTCCACGGGAAAAATAGGTGTTAGTAGTCAAGGCTCAAATGTGTCGAGACTAGATTTCAAAGCCTACAATGAAGGTTGCTCTAGTGCACAGAGATATCTGAGAGAGATCAGAGAGAGAGACCAGAGAGACACCAGAGAGAGAGACCAGAGAGACACCAGAGAGAGAGACCAGAGAGAGACCAAAGAGAGATCAGAGAGAGAGGCCAGAGAGACACCAGAGAGAGAGACCAGAGAGAGATCAGAGAGAGGTCAGAGAGAGAAACCAGAGAGACCAGAGAGAGACCAAAGAGAGATCAGAGAGAGAAACCATAGAGACCAGAGAGAGAACGGAGACAGATCAGACAGAGAGACCAGAGAGAAACCAGACCAGAGAGAAACCAGAAAGAGAGACCAGAAACCACAGAGAGAGACTGGAGACAGATCAGAGAGAGTGACCAGACAGAGACCACAGAAAGAGACCAGGGAGAGAGACCAGAGACAGAAACCAGAGAGAGACCAGCGAGAGGGACCAGATAGCGACCACAGAGAGAGACCACAGAGAGAGAAACCAGAGAGAGAGAGACACCAGACAGGGACCAGAAAGAGAACGAAGACAGGTCAGACAAAGAGACCAGAGAGAGACCACAAAGAGACCAGAGAGAAAAACCATAGGGAGAACCCAGAGAGAGAGACCACAGAGAGTGACCGGAGACGGATCAGAGAGAGAGACCAGACAGAGATCACAGAGAGAGACCAGAGGCAGAAACCAGAGGGAGACCACAGAGAGAGAAACCAGAGAGAGGGAGAGACAACAGACAGGTACCAGAGAGAGAGACCAGAGAGAGATTGAAGACAGATCAGACAAAGAGACCAGACAGAGATCACAGAGAGAGACCAGAGACAGAAACCAGAGAGAGACCAGCGAGAGAAAGACACCAGACAGGGACCAGAGAGAGAGACCAGAGACCACAGAGAGTGACCGGAGACAGATCAGAGAGAGAGACCAGACAGAGACCACAGAGAGAGACCAGAGGCAGAAACCAGAGAGAGACCACAGAGAGAGAAACCAGAGAGAGAGAGAGACACCAGACAGGGACCAGAGAGAGAGACCAGAGAGAGATTGAAGACAGATCAGACAAAGAGACCAGAGAGAGACCACAGAGAGACCAGAGACAGACACCAGAGAGAGACCAGAGATAGTTCTGCACTTGAGGTTTACTTAAAATGCAAGTATGGGATGCTTGTGGGGTGATATCTGTTTTGATCTGTCTGTCTGGTCATCATCTTTCTCTCTGGTCCTCTCTGATGGTGCTCTTGTTACTAGTCCTGGAGGTCTCTGATGGTGTCTTACCTGTGTCTATTCTGGTCTAATATTTAACGGTGGTGTATGTATATGTATGTGGTGTCTGTGTAAAAGTATATGAACCTCTGTCCCAAGACACATTTCTCCTACAGGGAAAGACAATAGAGGAGTATCCTAACTTATCTTAAACTATTCCACACTTTTGAATAACAAATGCTGAGATCTTCTGTGTCAGGACTAGTTTTTTTTTTTTACGTGTGAACTCAGCCAGACGTGACGTACCATTGTATCACAGTTCGATCCTGTGCAAACACCCCCTCCCCTGTGTGTTTGCCCAAAGCACGGAGCAGGTGACGGTGGCAGCCGGGTTTCTCACACCCCAGAAGCAAAGTTTCTGTTTCTTTTTCTAACTGCTGTGAGAAATAAATGAGGTGCCATCTTTACAGCTTCATTCTGCTCATTCAAAGTTGGGCTGCAGCTGTGTGGGCAGACCAGTGGGGGCTGCTGCCACCTAGTGTTAGCAAAGAACAACTGGGAATTTGTTTTTTTAGATTTTAGATTTTTAGAATAGCTGTGCATGGTCAAAGGTGTAATCAGAGTACAGCACTGCATAGAATGATAAACTATGTCATAATTGCTTGAATCGACAATCAACATTCTGACTGTGGTAAAATACATATTTCAAATGGGAACAAGCCATTTAGTCTTATTTTACGAACTGTTGCTTTATTTTCTAATCCCAAGGAAGACATTTCTTGTGTCTTTTAAAAACAAGATCATTTTGCTTCATCCCATTGGCAAATTGTGTTTCAAAACAGTCACATTTGACCAAATTTGAGCAATTTTTAATTTTTGTTTTCATCACTTCTTGCAGTGAGAATTAAAAAGTATACTTTTTATTTACTTATTGGAATTGTTTCAAATTTGGAAGGTGGAAGGTGGAAGCCTTACCCTCAAAATTAATTTTTAGCTTGTGAGGAGCAGGAGCCCTTTGGTCCAATTTCTGGGAGTGTAGTACTTAGATCTGCCTTGAATTCGCTTTTTGAATCTAAAATGAAAATGAATAATATTTTATAATTTTTGCAAATAGAGTAAAATGTGCAATTTACTATAAGCTGTCATGCCAAAGAAAAATCCAAATATCCCCCAAATCGGATTAGCATCAGTTAAAAAATGGATGACCCTCATCAAGCAGCAGCTGTATGTTTGTAAAACCCTCACACTATTATTACACTATTCTAACCACCTGAATTCACCACTGCTGAAGTGAGACCAGAGAGAGACACCAAGAGCCAGCAGAGAGAACAGAGAGAGAGTGTGGGGAAACTGGCCTGAGTTTTGAAATGAAACGGCAGAACTCATATTAAAAGTGTAAATCAGAAGAAATCATTTTGACAAGAGCAACAGACAGTCCTGTCCCGTGGATGCATCTCCTCCTGATGAGATTCACCTCTGAGCTTCTAACATTGAGGCTCCGCCCACAGGGTTAGCTCATAAAACAAAATGACTGAGACACTTCTACAGGTATAAAATACATTCATGAAAAGTGGCATTAGAGGTGACAAAGTAACCTGCTTCGTTACAGAGAGACCAGAGAGAGACCGAGGTAGTCCTCACGGTCCACAAAAGACATCAACATTTTATTTTGATTTAAAAAAGCGGTGACCGTGATAATAGCGGATACACCCACATGCAACATCACACACACAAAATCGCACAAAAATTGATAAAACAGCGAGTCCACAAAAGGTGAAGCATTGTAGGGAGGGACCACAGGAAACTGAATCACATGCTGTTTATATCTTCATACAGACTCACCAGGTCCAGCTTAGAGCGCTCCATCAGCGGCGACAGATTGCGCATGACCTCGTTGGAGTTCTGTATCATTTCACAGTAACACAAAAAACAACAACGAGCAGAAATGTGAAATACAGCCGTGTGCGCGAAGACTAAAAACATCCTGAAAGCAACATGAGTGTGGGCTGTTGACTTTCCACTCACTCCCATGACTTCTGCAAAAACTTAATCTACGTCAACTCAGCTCTGATTCAATACTGCAATTTCAGAATGTGCCCTGAGTGTCACTTTATGTACTTTTGATTCTGTCACATATGTATATAATTGACACTATAAATAGAGATATATAGAGATGTATTGATATTTACTACTCTTATGAAGCATCAGTCCTCCATTGCGTGGCCTCGTTCTACAGCCTGAGTCCTGGATCTACAGCCCGTCCGTCTGTTGGGCACCCCAGAGGTTTCTCACCTTTCTCCCACTGGTTTTTGTTTTTAGAGTTGTTTCTGGCCGATGCAGGAGGGTCTAAGGATAATGGTGATGATCCAGAACACTCAATTTTCAACAACATTTATGGACATTGGTCTCTGCCCCCTAAGGACCAATGGCTCTATGTGTTTTTGTCATTGTATTTCTTGTGTTTGAAATGTTTGATTCTCATTAAAAAAGTCCTCAGAGATAACTACGGTTATGATTTAGGGCTACACCAGAGATATTTAAATTGCATTGAAATGAAAGCAGTTAGAGCGAGAAGCATTGCAGATACTGTATATTGTGTATGTTTTGTGCTTCTTGTATATTCTTACAACTGAGCTACAACATCCAAAATTCCCTTCTGTGGGACGAATAAAGGTTCTCTTATCTTATCTTCATCCTTTGCATCCAGAGCCAAAGAAACATTAAAGTCTGCAACCTCCCCTGTCTGCTTGTAATCCCCCTATCTACCATTTAAGAATGAGCTCCTTCTAAATCAGCCGTTCTTTCCTGCATGGCTGGAGTAAAGCATTCTGCAGGTTGTGTGTCCGGGCTTCCTCTTCTGTATCGATGGTACGTCTGGTTAGTTTCATATATTCAGGATTTCTGATGTACAATGAACAATTTGGATTTATAATACTACAGTCCTGTGATGCTGTTCTGTACATAAGTCATCTTTATTTATAAAGCAACTCTCAGACCAGAGTCACAAAGCATTTGCGCCCAAGACCTGTTCGACAGGAGAGATCTCCACAGAACACAGCTCTGTGAGGCTATGACAGCAAACATTGAATCAGACGAAGAAAGCACACACCCTTCTCTCCAATGAAAAAACCAAGCACACAGAAAGTGAAGAGAAGAGACTTTTTTCAGATGTAACTAAAATGAGGAGAGACATTTCTCACGGACTTATTCCTCAAATGACATATTAATAACTCACATTCCATTGTTCCCGTAGTATGAACAAGACCTGAGAGCCTTGAGTCCTCTTCTTGAGGAAGGACCTCAGAACCTTTATCCAGTGTGGAACTATGACCTTGGATTTGAAGTTGTTGATTCTCATCTAACAAATAATTAGATTTGTATATACTGTATCTGTAAACAATCCTTATAGAAGAAACTCTTAAAGAAGACCATGATGTATCTAAAATCTGCCTATAGTCATATTTAAACAAATTCCATACTGCCTGTTCCAAAACTATCAACAGTTCTCGCACGCACGGTGGCTGAGTGGATAGCACTCTCGCCTCTCAGCAAGAAGGTCCTGGGTTCGAATCCCGGTTGGACCAGGGCCTTTCTGAGTGGAGTTTGCATGTTCTCCCCGTGTCTGCGTAGGTTTCCTCCGGGTGCTCCGGTTTCCCCTACCACTAAAAATATGTGCAATAGGTCTGGCATGTGCCTCCTGTACTGGCACCCCCACTCCCAAAAATAACAATTGTAAACCGCTTTGAGACTCCGATGTGCAGTGAAAAGGCGGTATATAAATAAAGATTACTTACTACTACTACTACTTCTCCACAACCTTGACCTTCGCCTTCGCTGTGACTTATTCTTTGTCCAATAATTCTGCCCAAGAGGCTCTCTTATGTTCCTTGGCACAGTTCTTTCTCCGAACCGGTGTCAGACCAAACATTTTTTACAACGCACCGATTGCAGATGAGGGCAAGCAATTAAAAAAAGAAGTTTGAGTCTGAGCCGGCACCAAACCATTGGGGTAAGAGAGGAATTTACTGCCTGGGGTCAAAGGGCAGAGCGGCGCAGTGGTGAATATTTGAATCTGTTAAAGAGACTTATTGTGCAAAAACAACTTATATGAGAGTGCATTTATTAGCATATGTTTTTTGAGGGATTCAAGAAAGTTTGTGTAACCTTTAGTTTTCTGCATTTGCGTAGCCACTGTTAGGATACTGTTGTTATTACACAAGGAGACATTTCAGGGGACCCTCAGTAGTTGCAGAGAAGAGACATTTACATACAATCATATACACATAGGAACCATCGACCCTTCAGGAGCGGGATAACTATGGTCCATAAATGTTAATAATGTTGCGGATAAAAGAAGAAGGACCCAAAAGTATGATATAATTTAATATATTCCACAAAAAAGTAAAAACTGAAACCAGGAACAAGACACGGGGAAAAAACTAGAATGGACTGACAACACAAGACCTTCTGTCTTAATACACAGAAGGAGACACAATCAGGGCGGGGCAAACTATCAACAGGACAAACAGGAAAACTCAGAAGTAAAACTCAAACTCAAGAAGAGAACAAATGTATACACATAAAAAAAAAGGCCCCAAGTCCACACCATGACAAAATTATAACGGCTTATTAACCTCGCTTGCTCGGTCTGTACAGTGAAATATCAGACCGCGGCCTTAATGTACAGACCGAACCAGGCGAGCAAGCGAGGTTAATAAATGTTTTATTATATGACTATTTTTAATTTATGCAAATATCGATCTCCGACTTGGTTTTCCTAATCGTGTTTTTAGCTTTCTGGTCTGCAACGAAGTTGTCAATCTCATCTTGTCTGTTAGTTAGTTATTTTTTCTTCGTTATTTTCTGTAATTTCTTCCTCTGGCTCGCCAAACTCGTCCGGATAATAGAATTCACTGGGCGAATGCTCCCAGTTGTCGCCCATTATTTCCTTTTTACCGAGGAAACTCAGGAAAGATATCAATTGTGATACGCGCTGTTCGGACCAATTGTCATGGTAACGGTCTGAGATGGGAAAATATCAGACTGGTAATCAACCAATCAGAGCGCGCGTACGGTCCAAGTCATATAATAATGTCCCTTATTGTTGCAGTGAAATGGCTTAGGCCAGAGGAGCCCACATATCTCTGTGTGTGTGTGTGTGTGTGTCTGTGTGCGTGCGTGCTTCTGAGTTTGTGCGTATGTGTGCGTTTGTATGTGTGTGTGTGTGTGTGTGCGTACAGTGAACCAGCACATTGGATATTGTTTCAAAGAGTAGGAAGTCAGAACCTAACTTGGGGCTAAGTTTCTCTGATTGCTGCCGATCCCAAGGGGCCAGAGGTGAAAAACTGAGAATCACAGTGCAAATTAAAGCAAAATTTGGCACTTAGTCAGTCCAAGCTCATCACGGTATGGGCTATGTATAAACATTTGCCTAAAATATATCCTCCAAAAACTCCATTGCATTGTCAATTTCCGAACTTATCTATACTTTATATACTTTATTATTGTTTAGCAACCTGGATTTGAACATTGTCAGAGAAGAAGCCCGTCTCACATTTTCGGCAAGACACATGTATTCACATTATAAAATCCATTTGTGAACCACACTTTTGACTACCTTCAGTGCATTCTAAAACAGAATGTCTCCCTACTATTGTTGCCTTGTCCCTGTCCATGTTGTGATTTTCTCTTTTGCAGTGGTCTGATATTGCCTATTTGAGGTTTTTCTGTGTTGCCTTTTCCTTGGTTGATCTTGTTAGTCGCGCTGCCTTTTCTTTTAAGCATTCCACAAATTTTAGGAACAGAAGAACATAAAAACAGAAGATGGATGTGACCATCAACAGAGACGAGGGGGCTTTCACCTTGGCTCACACTTGGGATTCTGTCAATGCTGATTTTAAACTTGTCGAACCTGGACAAAATCACACACACAAACAGACATAGTTTAGGTGTTCCTTTTACTTGTTGCCCAGTCCAAGGAGACTTGTCCTCACAGAGACAGAGCACAGGGCTCTGGGTCCTAGAGGGCAGATCTGAACTCAACAGATCGTAACTTACTTTTGGTAGACAAGACACAACTTCATCATATGTATATAAGAAGAAGAACCAACAGAACAAAGGAACAATCAGACAAGACCTTCCTTTTTAACATGTAAAGTAACCCCCATGATTAGTAAACTAAAAAGAAGGAAAGGGTTTACAACCCCCTTCGTCCAGACTGGCAGGAGCCAGAGGTGAAATACACTAAAAATATTTCAGATTACAATGGATTTCAGCCACATATATGATTCGATAAAATGATAATTTAAAACAAAATTTTTATGTCAGATTCACTTCTTCACTTTTGTCTTATTAAAAGAACCTGCTTAGCCTTAAAGGACAACTCACCCTCAAATCCACTTTTTTTTTGCTGATAAACGATATAAATGAGTGTCCAATAGTGTTGTCTACATATCCTGGTCATAATTTTGTCACTTTGGTGCAAATTAGTTGAAAGTTAAACTTTCTGCCTAAAACCGTCTGTGAGGCGCCATCTGCTGGCGACCTGTATTACTACATTTGAATTTTGAATCTGGCGCCAACACTGGCGCGGCAGCAAGACCTGACGTCTGAAGCAAGACCTGACGTCAGCAGCCCCCCGCCCAGAGCAATGTAAACGGCCCAGTCTCGTTCACGCCCCCTTTAGTCCTCCAGGCTACGCCCATTTAGAGGAAGATTTGAACAGGAAATGTGAGTGACGTAAGCTCCGAGGAGCGGGGGTGAGAACCACTTTAAACGAGCATTTTGTACAAATCTGGCCAAAAGTGATACTGCAGTCACAGTCCATATTTTGTAGTCCTCTCCCACTCTCCCTGACTCAGGTTGCCAGATACACACCAAATCCAGCAGCAAACACACAGAATTATTTCATCAGTTGTTTGTCTGTCTCCATTCACATTGCCATGATGGCCGTGCTAATGTTGAATGAATGTTTTGAATTCATGTTTTTTTTGGGTTTTATTTGGACATTTGAGATGAGAAAAACAAAATAAAAGCAATGTAATTATACATGGATTATGCTAAATAAATAAGCAATTGATGTCCAACATAGGAGTGGAAAGAATGGATGTTGGAACATATTTCTTCAGTGTATCAACATCAGGGTTTGCTCCAGAGGATATCACCTTTCAATTTTATTTATTCCCTATTTTTTAAACATACATGTACAACGGCTTGTGTTTACCTATTGCCGTTATAGAGCCATGTGTTATATAATATTATATTATACATTTTAATCCAAAACACATCTTAACTGGACTACCTCGCGGGTCACTGTGGTAGAAGCGCAAAGACTTAACCATTAGTCCACCATTGCATACAAAGAACGTCAGACTCCAGGCAGGTTCTTCAACTGTCAATAAAGAACGCACTCATCGCAGAACGTTTTGCATCACACGAAAAGTTTTATCCGCTGTTTTGTCATTAATGATTTGAGAGACATAACAATACCTTTTTTTGTTCTGCGTCTATATGTTGTTTTACTAATGAGATTAGCTAGAAACGGCGGAGGGTGGGACATATAAATGAAAACAATAACAACTTTTACGGGTCGTAAAACTAATTTTAAAATATCTCGGCTGAACTACTGTTATCAGTTAGAGATGTATTCGAAAAGAGCATGATTTAATAACGCCTTTTGAAATATTGGGGCCATTTAATAATGACTTGACATGCAAATATTACTCATTGCTACTTTAAACATTAAGAAGACGAAATTAACCTTTTATATTTATTATTTTTATTCTCACTATAGTTTACACCACTAAACAGTCATCGATTACTGGACGTTACTGAGAGATGTGCAACAACAACAGCTGTTTGTGGTGAAGGAATGAGTCTGTGATGAGGGATTTACCATTTACACTTTTAAACACATTCCCCATCCTTCAATTTTACGCCAAGCTTTGATCGTTTTATAAATTTACTGAAGTAACCCAATCTTGGAGAGTGACTTCATGCACTAATGTAATAAAACCAGCATCTATTGAGTTCCATCCAGAGCACCTGCTGTCGGCCCGAAGAAACATGGCCGCCGTTTAAACAGCCCTCATCAAACGCGCAGATGCGACGGCTTATATTCCAGATTGATAACTTGGCAGAGCGTTTATTCATCACAATTCTCCAACATAAACGTAGATGGAAGTCAGAAGCCTTTATAATCCCATGGTTTGACGTGAAGCAGATTACACACATGTGCTGCAGCAGCTCCTGACACCGCTCTGAGAAAGGTGTTGCCACATTAGGCCGCGCTGAAACCCGGCCAAGTCCAACAAGCTGCGGTTTGACTTATTCAGAGGTGAGATTTTGTGTTGCCAAAGCCAGAAGTCCTGGACGCGAGCCGGACCGGGTAAGCGTTGCCCCGGAGACAAGCTTCGTAGATTAAAAGTTGCAAAAATAACACCTCGCTCATAAGTGGATAATCACATGCAAATTGTCCAGACACTCGCTGTGTGCCTCGGGTCATGCTGCAAATGTTATTTTGTCATATTTTGTTTCTGCTGGAGATTATTGAACATACTCATAAAGATGGCCGCTTCACTAACAGGAGATTTATTATGTCTGGGCTCTGGGGAACACAAGTGGAAAAGCAACAGTTACAAACACTTCTTCTTGCTTCTGTTACACTTTTAAAATCTCTCCGAGGCCTCGCACCAACATCTGTGACATGTTAATGCCGAATGAACCAACTCCTGCTGAGACTCTGAGGAGCACAGGGCCTCCTGCTGGTGTCGGACATGGAAGAACAGGTTCTTCGGACCCGGGTTTAAAAAGAGACCACTGGATTAAAAGCAAATTAAAACCGCTAAAAACATGTGATAAAAGTTAAAACAGAGGCTAAAAATCCTTCTCCACGGCCTGGGTCACCAAACCACGGGGCTCTCCCCTCGCCGTGTCTGGCTCCCGTGTCTCGCTCCCGTGTCACGCTCTCTGGCCTCTCTCCCTTCCCCCTCCCCATATCTCCGTCTTTTATGCTCAAGGCTGTGTCTTGATTGTCCATCACGAGGAGAGCCGGGATGCTTCGGGTGGTGCAAGTCAGCCAAATAAAAACACACAACATGCATACAAAGTATAAAAACACAAAGCAAACTAAAATCCCACCACCCTTTTGCACCCTCCGACACTGGGACTCTGAGGAGCACAGGTACTGGCCTCCTGCTGGGACTCTGAGGACCACAGGGACTGGCCTCCTGCTGTGACTCTGAGGAGCACAGGTACTGGCCTCCTGCTGGGACTCTGAGGACCACAGGGACTGGCCTCCTGCTGTGACTCTGAGGAGCACAGGTACTGGCCTCCTGCTGTGACTCTGAGGACCACAGGGACTGGCCTCCTGCCGGTACCCAGAGACAGAACTAAACATGAGATGAGAGTGTTTCAAATTTATGCAGCTAACATCTGTAACAGTCTTCTTTAAAATGTGAGACAGGCTTCTTCTCGAAATACATTCCAAACCAGGTTAAAACAGTTCTGTTTAGCTGTGCTACAACTGAAGGATTGTATATTCACTATTTTTAACCTTCTGTGATTATCTATGATTTTAATGCTCTGTATGACAGTTTCTATGTCTAGGGCGGCACGGTGGCTCAGTGGATAGCACGCTCACCTCTCAGCAAGAAGGTCCTGGGTTTGAATCCCGGTTGGACCAGGGCCTTTCTAAGTGGAGTTTGCATGTTCTCCCTGTGTCTGCGTAGGTTTCCTCCGGGTGCTCCGTCCGGTTTCCCCTACCACTAAAAATATGGACAATAGGTCTGGCGTGTGCCTCCTGTACTGGCACCCCCACTCACAAAAACAACAATTGTAAACCGCTTTGAGACTCTGATGTGCAGTGAAAAGGCGGTATATAAATAAAGATTACTACTACTACTACTATTATGTTGTTTGGTTCAAGACTTTAAGTGTCCTTGTGTATAAAACGTTCTTTACAATTTGGAAAACGACGGCGGAGGAGGCTGCGTGCGGAAGGTTGCTCCAACAGGTGCAATAAAAAGTCTATCTCTGTGGTTTGTTGGGCTCCATGATAAATATACTGTCACTCTATTGCAACATATCTGCTGCTACCAAACACCGCGACATCAATCAGCCAAACTTTTGGAGTGAATAAAAAAATAATAAACGGGCCTTGCCTTTACAAAAATTCACACTATTCAGTTAATTATTCATGTTGCAAACTACAAGCCAATACTCAACAATAGTGAGTTTGATTTTAGTTGACACAAGCTCCTTCATATTTAGATTCACATTGATGCAGTGTGTGAATGTAGTTTACTATACCTCACATTCATTCTAAATTTTGCACTACACCAGGCATGTCAAAGTCAAATGTATCAGAGAGCCCAAAAAACCAATTTGCTAAAGCCGAGGGCCGGTACAGAGAAATATCAGCCCGTGGCCTTTTTTTACAGACCGAGCTGTGGCGAGGTCTGTGCAAAAAGACCCAGATCTGATATTTCTCTGTACAGACCGAGCAAGCAAGGTTAATAAATGTTTTATTAAACGACAACTTTTAATTTGTGCAAATATCTATCGGTTTCAACTAGCAAAAACACATGCAACCAAACTGTCAAATGATGACATGGAGAACTTGCTTATCAGATGATTGAGGTCTCCCGCTGGTATGTTCTCAATCTCTTCTGTGTCTTTACCAATGCTTTTTAGATATTTGTGAAGTATGTTCATGTCCGACTTGGTTTTCATAATCGTGTTTTTAGCTTTCTGGTCAGTAACGAAGTTGTCAATCTCTTCTTGACTGTTAGGAGTTGTGTTTCCGTCGTTATTTGCTGTTATCACTTCCTCTGGCTCTTCGAACTCGTCCGGATAATAGAATTCACTGGAGAATGCTCCCAGTCGTCGCTCATTATTTCTTTTTTACTGAGGAAAGATATAATTTGACCTGTGGACGAATTGTCATGGTAACGGCCCGAGATGGGGAAAATTCAGACCGCAAATCAGCCAATCAGAGCGTGCGAACAATCCAAGTCATATAATCATAAAACATATTAAAATGATAACATATAACCTATTGAACCAAGACCTACCACAATGAACCAATGATTGAATGAATAATCCAATATTTTTGTATAGCTCTTTCAGTAATTTCAAGAGAAAACATTTGTCAACAGCTAACAGACAAAAACAAACGTCCTTCAAAGAGAAAACCCATGTCCATCCATCCATCCATCCATTTTCTTCCCTTTAATCCATTTCAGGGTCAGGGGGGTGGCAGTCAGAGATGCCACCCAAGTCTCATAGCACCAGCCCCTCACTCACCCTCTGCAGGTGGTGAGTCCACAGGAGGACGGCTGCTCTCTGAGTGTGAGCATAGCCTTGATCTTTCAGTGGGGGCTTTGGGCAAAGTGGGGTTAAGTGTCTTGCCCAAGGACACAACGACAGCAGTCATCAGTGGGAGTCGATGGAGAAGGTGGGAATTGAACCCACGACCTTCTGGCCTTAAGGCCAATGCTCTACCAACTGAGCTACTGTCCTGAACTTTAATTTAATAATCCAATATTTTGCGACAACTCTGTGTGTGGACTGGTTCTAAGACTAATCACATATCATCCTGGGGGGCCAAGAAAAATTCATTCACGGGCCGCATCTGGGCCCCGGGCCTTGACTTGGACACCCATGCACTACACTGTTGAGAGAAAAGCAGTTCTGAATGCTTTTTCTTATCCAGTTTTTATTCCAAAACCACCGTCCTAATCACGTGTTGAATGAAAAACCCCACATAGTAAATCTGTTTGTTCAGGGGTCGACATCCTTCGGTCTACGCCAAGTTATTGTTGCAGCAGGTAAAAACAACACCCTCCAAACTGAACCTTTTCAACATAGGAAGTTCTATCGGAGTCGTAAATGCTGTGAGAGACTTTTCAGAGCCATGTTTGTTGGATCAGTTTGGCCCGACAGTCGAGCCAAGCCGAGGAAGACGAAACGCTCCAAGAAGTTAATGCGGAGTGACAGTTGCGTATGTTTTATATGATGTGTTTGAGATACTGTAAAACTCACTGTTCTGTGTTATAGGCGCTCAATGCAGGAAAAGTCAGGCCAAAACGGACCGGAGCCAAAAAGACGTGTGATATATTGTCTGAAGCTGATTGTCAAATGTACTTTTCGGTTCGACATGCGTTAAGGGAGCGCGGGGATGGATTATCAAAGCAATCACAAAGCAGTGACACAGTTTTAAGATTAACCAGTTTAACGAGGACTCCCAGAATTCTGAAGGTACCTTAACTATCAGAGATCACATTCAGATCAATCGAATTCAGAAATAATCCCAAAGCAATTGTTAGTTTTCCAGCAGTTTTATGAAAAAATAGTCATTTAAATGCTAAGTGCTGCAAGTAAGCAGTGTGTTGCTATGGTAACACCCTTTTTGTTTGTTTTTTTTTGGGGTGGAAAGCCGAATAGGAACCTCGCTCAGAACCAGACCAGAACCAGCATTTTGAGAAAAGAGGCTTTGACTGCCATAGAAATTCAAAAAATAAAAGCTATTTAATAAAAATAAGAATACAATCAAAGAAATGAAGAATGTTGTCCACATAAAAAGACCGATGTGGAGATTTTTAACAGCTTTACCGTTGACTTCACCGCTTCCATGACTCATTCACATTCATCTATTTTGACAATAAACCAGTGTCCTGTAGCTACTAAAACTGGATGGAGGCAAAAATCAAGTCCATGAACTTTGCTCTGACAACTCTACCACAATAAAAACACACATATTAGCCGCATCGCTATATAAGCCTACAGATGTCAAGGAACTAGAAAACAGTAGCGACATAGAGTTCGGAAAATACAGTATAAATTGTGTTCCTACAGATCTGGGGCTGATCCTTTTAAAACTCCTTGAAAGTGACAAAGTTTTGCCTTTTACTGTGGGCATTAGCTCTGTCAGGGCTTCTACTGCCTTCTCAGCAGCAGAAGGGAGTCGGCTGCCAATTAAAAATGAATTGGTGTTGCTAGCACTGCAAGACCAATGAAGATATCTCGTTAATTACAATTTTGTCACATCGGAACGGAGGAGATCATTTACTGCCAATATAAGTGGGTCTCTTTTGGTTTTTCTTGGATTCTCTGCAGATAAATGTTTACTCCTGCTACATATGTTTACACTAAAGCCCAGCAGTTCCACATTCCTCACTCGGGCGCAGCCGTCTTACGCCGACGAGATATAGGAAAGCCCTGCTAAACGCCAGCTTGATCAAACTTTTTTTTAATGTGACGCTTATGTGCTGGTGCTCGCGGGGAAGCTCCAGGTGCCGCGGAGAAGAAACAGGCGTGAAATTAGAGCTTCGCCGAGGTCTTTGAAAGCAGCGCGGCGACATCACGCACTGAACAGAGTACGGCACGCGATCGTTTCCCCGGATTCCAGCCTGATCAACACAAAAGCACTGATTTAAATTGTTATCGCCGTGGTTGGTTTCAGCTTTGATTTGAAAGTTTGTGTTTGATTTGTAACATATGGTCCGGGTATTTTCAGACTCACAACAGGAGAGAACGCTGGGATTATTGATTGCGGAACTAAAACAGGGACTAACACTGTGCTATACATTCATTCAGAGCTACTGCCTATACATGTGAAAGCCAGATCACTGAGGCTAAGCAGGGTAGGGCCTGGTTAGTACTGCGATGGGAGACCTCTGGGAAACACCAGGTGCCACAGTGGAGTGGCTGTAAAACTGTAACACTACTGTTGTGTCCTTAGGCAAGACACTTCACCATATTAGAATAAGTCTGGTGTGTGTTGGAATGATTGGTGGTTGTGGGAGGTTGCCTGATTTCTGTCAGTGTGCCCCAGGTCAGCTGTGGCTACAATAAGAGTCTATCACAACTGTGTATGGAGTGAAAAAATTATGACGTGGGAAGTGTCTTTGAGTGTCCAAAAATGGGATTTATAAAACAATGCATTTACTATTTTTATTAAACCAATTGGGGAAGTTGTCCCACTTTTAAAAAATGAGAGGGGTAAAAATCCTAACAAATGACGTTTCAGCGTTTAGCCATGTTATAGTTGTTTCCTCTTTTCATTTACTCATCCTCACATATGTTAGCGAGAGGGTGTGATGTTCAGAGGGCTGAGGAGACATATACACACATCAGAATCAGAATAATTTGTATTGCCACGTAAGTAACAGGAAGTCACAGACTTGGAAATTGCTTTGGCTCAGTGCAACAGTCAGAGAGAGAGAATAAAAAATAAAGAATAAAGAATAAAGAAACACACCTAAAGAATACATTTAAATTTAAAATAGAGTTACAGTTACTATTTACAATATACAAGTGCACATGGTGCACACAATGTAAGGTGACAGCAGTACAGTGAAGTAAAGTGACGTATGATGGGCAGTAAAGTGACATTATAAAGGGCAGTAAAGTGACTTTATAAAGGGCGGGGGGACAGGTTAAGAAGTGTTCAAGAGTCCAACAGCAGAGAGGAAGAAACTGTTCTTGTGGCGGGAGGTTCTAGTCCTGATGGACCGCAGTCTCCTGCCTGAGGGGAGTGGTTGGAATAGTCCATGTGCAGGGTGAGAGGGGTCGGCTGTGATACGACCAGCCCGGCCTCGAGCTCGGGCGACGTACAGGTCCTGCAGCGATGGAACGCTGCGGCCGATCACTTCCTCTGCAGAGCGCACAATGAGCTGTAGTCTCTGTTTGTCCCTGACTGTGGCTCCAGTGAACCACACTTATACATACACACACATACAAGTACATGCACAGCACACACACGCGAATTCAATTCAATTAAATTTATTATTGGGGCATATACGTGTACACATAAATATACACATACAAGCACATGCACACACACACACACACACTTATACATATATACACGTACACATAGATATACACATACAAGCATATGCACACACATACACACTTATACATACAGTATACACATACACACACACACGCAGAGAACGTGCTAAGTGCTGTCTGGCCTCTGTCATCAGTGATTGTGTTCGGCACATTTCTGAAGGTGACGCTGAAATAAGCAACGTTCAGGAAAACAGATCCATGACTCACAATCACATCTTTGTTACTGGAATTTTGTATGTTTTAATCTGACCAAATGACTCATAAACTCACTCTATAACTAGTTTATCCCCACACATTCATTCAATTATCATAACGAACTTGGACTCACAGGGACTTACCTCCTGCTGGGACTCTGAGGTGCACGGGGGGAGCAACATGGACAGGCCGCATTTCAGATTTACGCAGCAACAATCTGGAACAGGCTCCCTGAAAACGTGAGACAGGCTTATTCTCTGACATTTTTTTCAATTTCAAGTTAAAACAATTGTGTATACCTGTGCTTCAACTGAATGATTGTACTTTAAGCAACAGCACTTTGAGTTGCCTTGGGTATGAACTGTGCCACATAACTAAACTCACCCTGCCTATACCTTTGGATGTGTTTTGAGAGCTGATAACAAGTAAGACACATTTTCTTACTTTGGAAATCGACACTGCGGCTTTAAAACTCTTTTTACGGCTATCAATGTATAACGCTGCTGTAGAAACCATTAAATTGATTGCAATCAACTGAAAGTGTGCGATAAGATTTGTTTGCCACATGTTTCTCATCCGTTCATGTCCCGTCAAATAATGAGATAAACCGACAGTGAGGAACCCCCGGCCATACATCTTCCAATTTTATTATTTGAGGAAAGCAAACCAAAGACAACACATATATATTTTCCAGTGGCTCTATTCTGACTTCTAATTAGGCTGACACAAAATCTCCCGTGAAGTTCATCCATCAGACTTGTCAAGAACATGAGAAAGTCAGAGTGAGTCCAAATCAAACAGACGAAAAAGGACCTCCACCAGTTCGTCCAAACACTGGATCCAAGGCTCTGCGGCTGCAACTGTTGTCAACTGAAGACAAGAGAAAACTCGGCGATCAAATGGAGACCGCTGGATCTGTAGTGACAGCAACAATGGGCAAATATGTGTGATGACAGATTGGAGATTGTGCATGTTTAGTGTGTATGCGATTGTGGATTATTGTGGATTATTGTGGTCAGATCGGATGAGGACTTGTTGACGGATTTCCAAACGTGTGTCTCCGTTGATTTCAACTGAGAGGCAATGTTTGTATTATATTAAAGTCTCAATTTAAAATGATTTGAAGAACTGAAAACAAAATAAAAGGGCTCCAACACAATGTTAAAGGATGTGACATTTTCAACTTTTGTATTTCTATTTAGGTTTCAATTCTTGTTTGAAAAAAAAAAACACCATTATCCATTCACACACACACACACACACACACACACACACACACACCAGACTCGTTCTAGGCAATGGGGGTGAAGTGTCTTGCCCAAGCACACAACGGCAGTTTGGCACTTTACAGCCGCCCCACTGTGGCATCTGGTGTTCCCTGGTGTTGACAAGGCAACACCACGACAGCAGACATCAGTGGAAGTCGGTGGAGACCTGGGCTTGAACCCACAACCTTCAAGCTCAAAGGCCAATGCTCCACCAACTGAGCCACTGGCTTCATGCATCATCATCATCATCACCATTTCTTTATTCAGACTGAAGACAAGAAGAAATACAGACAAACTTTCACATCACAGGATTTTTTTCTCGTGAAGTGTGGTCTCTGTGTGGTCAATGTCAAAACTAGTATCTCTATTCACAAAGGCAAATACTTGAAATAAAAAAATTCTCCTTCGCTAAAGGCTCACTGGCTCTGATATGGAGTGCGACTCCTGTTTCATCCCCTTCTTTGGACCCAGATCTGATTAGCACCTGATGCACATATACTGTAGATCTAGAAAAGTACAGCTCGAGAAAAGAGGCCACCTGCGTACAAGTTTATTAAATATCCAGGTAGAATTGTATGCATCAACAGAGCTTAAGACTCAATATATATTTGACACCACAGAACACAGACATACAAACCCTAACCGGAAAAAAAAAATCATAGCTATTTTTGGAAAGCAGCATCCAAATTTCCAACAGTGGCTTAGTTGGTAGAGCATCGGCCTGTAGGCCTGAAGGTTGTAGGTTAAAATCCACCTCAAGATCTACTTCACAACTCCCACTGATGACTGCTGCCGTTGTGTCCTTGGGCAAGACACTTAACCCCCCTTTGCCTGAAGCCCCCGCTGAAAGATCCAGGCCCCTGTGGACTCACCACCTGCAGGAGGATCAGTGAGGGGCTGGTGCTCTGTGGACTGGGTGCAGCTCTGACTGTCACCCCCCCGACCCAGAAATGGATTAAGGGGAAGAAAATGGATGGATGGAGGGTTCTTGGGTACATACAATAGTTAATGCATTAAACAAAAAAGTCATTGTTCTTTTGCCATAACTTTTGAACTTTACGTTGCATTTGTAAGTGATGGTGCAGGTCACTTTCATGTGGCCCTCTGTCTTGCCAACCCAAAGTAGTCTGAGAGATCATAAACACATTCACACTGTCATCCCGCCCAAACGCTCAAAATCTCTGGAATGAATTTGTGTAGACTGATATTTTTTTATATAAATACACAAAATTACGTTAATGGTGCTGATGTAGCTGGTGAAAAGATTCCAGCCAACTTCAGCTCTGTCGTAGCTAATTATAAAGCTCAGAACAGCCTGAATCCAGTCAAAACAGTTGTCTTCAGCCCTGGAACAAGCCTGGTCAAATAAAATAGCTCTCTCACTGAAAAGTTTGGACACCTCAGTCTTATATGTGTATACAAGGACAAACAAAGAAGTAGGTGGAGGTTATGGCATCACGGTACACATGTGTGACCAAAATAGGCTCTAATATGTAACGCAACACCTGAGAATGAGTTAAGCCAATGAAAACACCAGCCTATGTTTAGAGCTTTCACAGCTAATAAAGCCCCGGAGGTGGCTTCAGGACTATGGCTCTTTCACTGGGAACAATCCATACAGTGTAGAACGAGACTGTTTTTCTTTCAACAATCAAGCAACATAAAATGGTGCAAGATTTATTATCTCAATGTACGCTGGTAAGTGTTTTTTCCCCCCTCACGATATCGGACTCGTTACTGTCGTCGTGTGTTCATAAGTGTCGCAAATGGCACGAGCTGCAAGGAATCAGTGTCAACACAAACGGCCACAACCCGAGTTTTATGACCGCGGCTTGAGACTAATAAGCATCAGTTTTATACCGCGCTTTTTTTGGACATTCAAAACTTTTCACGCTGTTCATTCACTCCAAACACAATGGTGATAAACTGCTACAATGGCCACAGCTGCCCTGTGACAGAAGAGGGTCAACAAGTATGTGCCATTGACCCCTCCCACCATCACCAACTTGTGTCTTGCCTAAGGACACATGCGCCATCTACTGCAGATTATGTTTTCGAAGCTAGAATTTTCACAAAAAGTATCTTAAAAACAGATAATTGCTTCTAGGGATGGAATAGCGTCTTCCAAAACACCAACAATAAAGCTTGGCTCCAATGGCTTTCAACAACCATGGGCCGTAGATAAGGAGAGGACTGACCGAGTGTGACATCACCATAGCCTAAATGCAGATGAAGCCGATTTGAACATAAGCTAGATGGAGCTAATTTCCTTATACTGTAGGGCATTTCTTCTGTGGCGTTTGGTTTACGCTGTAACAGGGGGCAGACGTGTTGCTATGGCGGTTGCTATGGCGGTTGCTAAGGCGGTTGTAGGTGTTTTCCCCATGTATAAAGGCCTCTGATTGGGCAGTCCTTATATGGATTGACAAAGGCAATATCACAATATAAAGACCAATATGATAGAGAGCCAGAAAGAGTTGTTGAAGCAAAACTTTGTTCATAAGCACTTTGTTAATAGGTTTTATTGAGCTTGTCAGTTAGCATTGTACATCTACAGTATATACAGAGCAAGTCAACAACTAAAGTTAAATGAATGCACATGGATCTGAATCTTTTTGGTTTTGTCTGCAAGATGTGTATTATTCTTAATAGCATGAACGTCAACTCAAGTACTACATACACAACTAAATATCAATTTTTTGTTGTGATATGTGACCTTTGAGAACCCCGCTGTGGAAAGATGTTTGCCTGTTGTGGGAAAAGGGAGACACTTTGCATAAAAGTGTTGCTGTTTAAATTCTACAACCCCAGATGCACTAAAATGAAACAAAACTGCCTTTAGTTGTTAGTAAACAGGAGGATAACAACACCATATTTATCAAACACATCTGTGCCCATTTTATGACCTGGTCTAGAAATAAATGTTGTTTTATTGTGTATAAAAACGTGGTGTGTGCCAAGCCGCAAACAGCTGAGCAACAATTCGGGCGTTCTGCTCTCCCAAAATTCCATCCGATGGGCGGGGGAGCGACTGAATTTTGCGTTGCATTATGGGTAACACTTGCCTTCGCAACTTCCGGTTCTCTCTGCCCGGCGCATTTTCTCTAAATGGTTGAGTGTTTTCGTCATTTTCTGTATGCAAATACATTCCCGTCTCTAACTAGTGGCATATCGCGCAAATCATCCGTCCAATTCACATTCTTCCCTCTTAGCTGAACTTCATTCTCATTGTTTACCATCTGTCACTCGCACACACAGCCGTTTTCGTTCACTCTGCTCGCTGTCATCTTCTTCTAAATCTTCATAAACACCATCCGCTCGTTGAACTAGCAACAACAGGTTCCTCCAAAGGTACATATAAAGTTCACAAAGAGACATAGGTACATATAGACACAGAGAGACACAGGTACATGTAGACACATATACATATAGACAAAGAGAGACACAGGTACATATAGACACAGAGAGACACAGGTACATATAGACACAGATACATATAGACAGAGAGAGACATGGGTACACATAGACACAAAGAGAGACCCAGCGCTAATGGCCCTCGGAAAACCATTATTTAATCCAAAACGTAACCAAACAACAAGAAGGCATCAGCAGGGTTTTTATGTCTTACCTTTCATCATAAAAATTCAACAAACTGAAAGAATCCATGTGATTTAATGCAGAAATGAAAAAAAGCAGGTACTTATAGAAAACTCCCTCTTGATTGACTTGGATGAATAACGTTATGCACACACCGACATCGATATTCAGCATCTCACTTCATTTCAAAAAAGTATGAGACGAAGCAGCTTTCAAGAGGAGAAACTCAGGGGGATGTGGGTCAGCGTGGCCCTCCTGGACGCTGCAAAAAACCTTCCACGAAACAAATCCAAAATTAACAAAGCTTTGCATGAATCTGAAATGGATATACACACTGCACTAAGAATATGCTTTAAAAGAGTTCTTATGAAAACAGTTTTGTGACCTCTGCTTTGAAACCGTACCCCAAAAGCTTTAGTTAAATCGCTGGACCATTCATCAAATTTGAATCTGAAATAAGTGGCCAAGTGTTTAAATGTTCCCAGCAGTACAATAATAAACGTTGTATCTATATCAGAGAAATATATTGTGTTCGTGTACGTCCTCAGTAGACATGGCCTCCAGGACATTCTTCACTCAAGTTTCAGCCACTGCAGTAAATATGTCTGCGGCTTTATAACACAGATTTAACAACAGTGAGGAGCGGCTGAGTGACAGCAAGAGTTCCACTTTCCATTATTTTAACAACAACAAAAACACACGTGAATTCAAATGACGTTCTCCTAGTGTGCAGCTATCTCATAACTAATGTATGATAATTCAATGGATTTTTGTACCGCCCTAAATCACAACAGTAGTCATCTGGGAGGATTTTAGCAACAACAGGTCAGAAAATCTAACAGTTCAAACACAAGTAATGCAATATTGTGGTTACCTACTGTATGGTAATAGGTAAAGCCAGGGACATGTAACATACTGTAGACAGAAGATCAATAATGTTTATCTTATCTTATCAGAATAAATCTTTCAAGTTAAAATTCCCACAGTAATAATAAGAAATAATAAAATAAATAATAAAAACAATAATTTAGACCAAGAATATTTAACCGCAAAGTTTTGATATGAAAGAGGCAAATAGATGGGGACTTGAACGTCATTAGATGGAGAAACACACAACAAATGTACAGGAAGCTGTATAGAAAGTATCCTTAAGTCTTGTGTAGAATTCTGAACCTTTTCACTCTACCGTGGGAAGCAGATGTTTACACAATCATGGAGCTGGTGGTTCTCAGAGCTCACTCTCACCTTCCATACTTGGTCTTCTTCAAACAAAGCCTCTCTGACCATCAAGCTGCTGTTAGTGCAGCAACCCACCTCCTCCATATCACTGCCTCTTCAGTGGAGAATCATCATGTTATCAGCTCAGCTTCCTTTGCCACCAGGGTTTGGACCTTGGGAGGACTCCATCCCCAGGGTTTAGGCCCCGGGGGGTTGGCAAGCTCATAACCTCTATTAAAGTCCGTCCAGCAGACATCATGCACAATAATCATTAAACCATAAACAACATTTCATGATCCAAATGCAATACATATTTCAATCTGGAAATACTGAAGAAAAAGATAGCATCTGTTGGCATGTGGCTTGTTTGCAATATATTGTAGATGCATGATTAGACAATTAGGCCTGGCAGACGCATGATACACTACTACTATTATTGCATTTCAACATGAAATTGGACCTTGGCAGAAAGATTGCATGACGTATGCAGAATGGAATTTAATAGAAATGATGAGTTTGTGAAACCTGCGGAGCCTAAACCCTGCGTGAAGAAAGCTGAGCCGACAACAGCTTAGTAGAGGTGGGAGGGGCTGATGGCACGGACTGGTTGCCTCGCTTCTGTCGGTGTGCCCCAGGACAGCTGTGACTACTGTAGTAGTTTATCACCACTGTGTATGGAATGAAAGGATAATGACATGTGAAGCGTCTTTGAGTGTAAAAAAGTGCTATATAAAAACAATTCATTATTAAAAAGTTTGAGTTCGTAGAAAGTATTGTCTCCGAAAACGTTGTGGAATTAAACTAATGAAAAGAAGATACATTTGGTAAACAAGAAAAGGTGGTGTATTCATATATTCAACGTATGTTTGAATATCAAGCACCCCAAACTCACTTCTCATTAGCGCTAACCGTTCCCCCATTCTGTTTGTCCTCACGGCTCCGGTTTAATCCCAGTTTAATGGAATGCTCTTTAGGCCTGTGCAGTCATCAGTGACAGGATTATCATTTAGAGAAACACATCTGTGACCAATTCCAGCCGCTCGCCCTCATGAGAAGGACCCTGCAGATGATACAGCCGATAAAGCCGACACACTGAAGTCTCCCGCACACATAATCCCTGCAAATCTCAGCCTGGAACCACATAGAGCTATCGCATATCCGCTAATCATTTTCTAAACTGTTTATTGAAGGTATGCCCTGTCTCTCAGATAGTGGCTCTGATGGGTGGGTTCTCTAAACATTGGATATTCAAAAACATTGAAACACACTTGTTGAATTGGGGTCATGTGCTGTAATGTCTTGGCCTATGGTCTGTGTGTTTTATACTTGGTTGGTGAGAGGGCAAAGTTAAACACAAGGGTTGAGTCATGTGGGCTTCATGTTAGAATTGCAAGAGAATTTAAAAAATCTAGTAATAAATGAATCAAGTTGCAGTCAGTGATTTTTTTTGCAGATGCATTTTTTTAAATATTGTGGGAAAACGTCCCTAAACCCTAAAAGTAGTCAAGTAATCATGTGTTTTCAAATAGTAATGGAATTGACCAGATGCCTATAGTCTCCAAATATTAATAAAACATATTTTGGAGCGGACCGATAAAAATAAACCAATGGGATGCGTTTACCCCCCTTCACCCTCTTCCAGTTTCTCGCGAGTGTGCGCAATCTGAGTTATTGGATTATTTTCCAAAACCTAAAAGGGCTGAACAGAAAAGGCCAATTTCACGTTTGCCACCAACTCTCCCTGTTGTGACAAAGAAAAGAAAATGCTGGATGTTTGATTTGGTGGAGAGGCGAAGAGAGGGGGGAGTGGTTTCCAATTGGTGCTACGGCTAAGCTAACAATATCGCTAACTGATTTTTGAGTAATGCCTGTCTTAAAGATCTCTAAACACCAGTCCCAGCCTTGCTCCTCCCACAAGAAAATTTGCTTGTCCCTTGGTCCCGGTGGACCAGGGGAAGCAGAAAGGCTAGTGCAGGGGTGCGCATATGAGGCCGCTGGGTTGATTTCAGATACGTGCCCGTGGTAGAAGCCTGCACGCATTAGCAAGAGGCGCAGGCACATTGTTTTTTTTTTTTTCTTTCAAGTCCTGGGTCTGAAAAAACTAGCCAAAGAGACCGTGAGGACAAACGCATACATCTAAGGGTGTTGTTTACCAGTCCTTCGCTCTCAAGTGTCCTCTACATTTCTCCAAACTTTACAGGAAGAGCAGCAGACGTTTGTGACCTTGTTATTAACGCGTTTAACTGACAGCACTAATTTATGTTTTAAGCTAAAGCAGTGCAGGCTTAGATACAAAACATTGTTAACGCATTATATTCAAGGGTCGAGTTTATGTTTTCAATATTGATGAATCTATAAAATGTTCCGATAAACACAGCTGCACACGCATAGCAATAATCTATCAAACCACTGGCCCAATGAGTTGAGCAATCTCTTGCACACAGTCAGCTTGGACCAATCCATCTTGAAATTATTGAGGTCGGGAAGCTATATTTCAAAGTGCACAATGGAAAAGGTCAACGATGGAAGTCTGACAGTTATCTCTTGGTTTCAATTTCGGCCATCGTGCTTTAAAACCATTAGTGCGGATCTTGCCAAAACAGACACGGATCTTCATGCTGCCATGTGCATTCTGCCCACATCACAGTATTTTAAATGAGGCACTCTCTCCCCTCGGCTTTGGGGCAACATCTGGCTCTATGGCACAGGCTCCTAACTTTTCTGCAGACTTTTGTGACTGTGCACGTCCCGCACCAGGCCCTGCACAAGCTGAAGACAGATTGCGCTCGTTGGCCCGTGAGGACTTCCAAGTGCATGCAACGTCCGCCCTGGGTTTACATCTGTCTGCAACACGTCTCAGCAAATTCTGGTACGCTGGGACCACAGAGGGCCAAGATGTCCAGCTGTCCTGTTTAGGAGAGAGTTCTTATGTTTTTTTTATTTCAAAAATGCACAACAATTATTCACAGAAAAATATGTCAACAGGAGAAAACAAGAAAACCTGTGCATAGTTTGAAAAGGGATCGGTGGAAGCAAAAAGCTTACCTTGTATTATTCCAATTCCCTCCCATCCATTCAGACACACACAGTAATACAATGCAAAAAAAATAATACCCTCCAACAAAGACACAGACACACACAAAGACACCCACACAGACACACACACACACACACACACACACACACACACACACACAGACAAGACCAAGACACACCGACTCTCTTTCTAACCACTCCCCTCTCTCTGTGCTGAGGGCATCACTTTCCTTACTCCAGATATTTCTGTAGTATTTATTTTTTTAAATTGAATAAAATGTACACATGTCTTCAATTCCTCATCCAAATCATACCAAATGTTCACTCCTCGAACTGAGATACACATTGAACCCTGTCTGTATTTATTGTGTGCATCCCTGTCATGGAAAAAGTTTTGTAACTTAAAAGGCAGATATTTAGATATTTGAAAGATGCCCTGAGCACAATTTGAGCAGTTAGATTTTGTGACCCAAAGTTGATGTAATTCAGGGAGAGAGAGGAGAGATATGGACACCAGGCAGAGCTGGGATTATGGACGACATTAGCAAAATGTATTGGGGCAAGATCAAGTGGTTGAAATTAGTTTTACCAAACTTGGACTCTGGAGACAAGAGAGGGTAAAGAGCTTATATCTGAGACCAGCTGAGGTTTGACAGCATCTGTTTCAGACACTGCCCAGGAAGAGACCCAGGAAGAGACCCAGGGAAGGACCGGGGGAATACCCAGGAAGAGACCAGGACATACTGGAGGGGCTGTCTCTGCTGTTCTGAAACAGCCCAATGTCGTGGAGGAAGTGTGAATGAACGGGGAAGTCGGCTCAAACTGCTGCCTTTGCAACCTGGCAATGGGTTTAATGGAAGAAAATGGATGTATGTATATTTTACGTAAGTTTGAAGTCTCAGATACATTTTAAAACAGTCAAATGAACAAACCTTGCTCACACCAGATTATTGTGTACTTTCAACGTTACACTGGTAGAAAAATCAGTGTCTGCAGCAGTTATAAGAAAAATGGCACAGATGTCTTTTAGGCTCAAATACAAACAATATATAAACTACTATTGAGCCCTAAAAACTGTGTTGTCATCTGCACAGCACTTTTGTTTGTGCCACTTTAATTAGAATGCCAAATATTCAATTTATCTGTGATTGTTTTATATAATTTGGTAGAAATCTAATTTGTCTGTAATGCAATAAACAATCTGGTCATCAGTTATTTCCATCAAGTCACTGTCTAGCTAACGCCGGCTACATTTTCATTTGTTTTTCATTTGCATATTTCTGCACGAGTTCCATTGGCAATGTGAGGATCCAAGTGCTCTTCAGTTGTGGCCTCATTCCTCCAAGACCCTCCAAGTATTGAAGATAGATGGTCTGGTTCGGCCTGTGAGAGGCTGCAAGTGCCTGCGCCGTTCGTCATGCGCAAACATCTGTCCACAACTCGGCAGGATGCTAAAAAAGTCCTTTTAGCTTGCAGCCAAGATGAGACTTGCTTTGTGCGGCCGTGGAATGGGTGCACCGAAGCCTGCAGACGATGATACGCGGAGCATGGAAAGACTTTGCTTCTGTGGTCACATCTTGGTACGAGAACAGTTGTGATTCATGCTTATTTTGCACATGTTTTGGCAGCACTACTGTAAGACGGAATTTCCATATTGGTTTAATTTATTCAATAAGCGGTAGCAAGCGAGAGGAGTTAGGAAACAAACAGGTTTCTTAAGCCCTTGAGTTTGGTGCACGCTTTTTCACTCGTCTGGCTTGAAATCTAATCCGAGACTTGATCTACCACCGAAAGCACGGAGAGTGTAATAGATAATGCAGACACAAAAATACATCCTTTTGGCATTAACGTCAACAGCCATACTCCCAAACCTTTGCCGATATTAATCAGTTGAGTAGATGGACTTTCTTATTGCTTGCTGCCAAATTAAATGGAACTAAACTCAATGTGTTTTTGGATAGCTCTAAATCACAACAGCCGTTACAAACACAAGAGCCATTGCTCCATAGGTGGCGGGATGACTAATATAAATGTATATGTTCTAAATGTAATGTGTAATGTTAATAAATAGATAGATCGATAGATAGATGCTTTATTGATCCCCGTTGGAGAAATTCAGGTGTCCAGTAGCAGTAGAAACACAACCATCCATACAAACAACAACAAAAAGTTAGCTTTCAAAAAATCAAGTGAGAAAGCTCCGGGAGGCCCACACTGAGAGATGATTCTTCTCCCACAGATGGACAGACTGTAGATCTAGGACTGAGGCAAATGTACTGGAAGGTAAGAATGAGATTACATTTCCCCTCTGCATGCCCATCCATTTCCCTACCCCTAATCCAGTCAGAGTTGCACCCAGTACACAGAGCACCAGCCCCTCACAGATCCTCCTGCAGGTGGTGAGTCCACAGGAGCTGAGATCTTTCAGCGGGAGCTTCGGGCAAAGTGGGGTTAAGTGTCTTGCCCAAGGACACAACGACAGCAGTCATCAGTGGGAGTCGTGAAGTAGGCCTTATGGTGGGCTAGAACCCACGACCTTCAGGCTCTAAGGCCAATGCTCTACCAACTGAGCCACTGTCGCCCTCTGCATCCATGTTACCATTTTTAGTATAAACATGACTGAAGGTGTGTACAAGCAAGTTAGCAGGCCAATACTGAGTAGAATTGTAGAAGCTAGAGTAGAATAAAAGTAGGTCTCGAAATGATGATTTTGTGTGACACTTTATAAAATTAAACTTTTATTTTATACTGAACATTTATTACACATAAATAGCTTGACACAGGTTGTGTTTGAATCTCTCGCAACAGAGATTTTGCATTAATCTATCAAGACGACATTGAAATAAAATTGTGTGTCCTTTAATTTAACTTGTAAGTTTGAATCAAGGAAACTCACATTATACGAGCTGTTATATGATGTGGTTGTAGTATACAGACAACCGCGAAAGGTGAAGGTAGCGAGGGACCACTCTGCATCCAAACTGTAGTTATATTCTGAAACTCTTGGACTGCTGGTCAAACAGATGCGATGTCCACCTGACCAAACCCACCGTCGGCCAATCACAACTCTCACTTTGGCTGAGCTCGAGGTATTTCTTTGAACGTGGATGAGGGCTGCTGCTGATGTGGAACTGTGCTTGGTCTTCATGTGGTGAGTTCACAGTCAGTCAGTGAAGAAAGAATCTGTTTGATACTCTGGCATGCATCAGTTGCCTTATATCAATATCAAAACATCTTCATCCCATGTGTCGACCCGATGTAATGACTTTCATTTGCTTGTTGGGCTTGTCACATCTGCAATCCCTCAGCCCGGTGACCTGAAGGCAACCCTGTCTGATACAGCTATAGCTTTGCTCAAATGGTTCTACTGACATGAACAATACTAACGTCTTATTAAACGAGCGCAAGGTTAATGAATGTTTTATTGTATGACTATTTTTAATTTGTGCAAATATCGATCGGTTTCAACTAGCAAAAACACGTGCAACCAAACTGTCAAATCGTGACATGAAGAATTGATCAGATGATTGAGGTCGCCCGCTGGTAAGTTCTCAATCTCTTCTGTGTCTTTACCAAGGCTTTTTAGATATTTGTGAAGTATGTTCATGTCCGACTTGGTTTTCCTAATTGTGTTTTTAGCTTTCTGGCCTGTAACGAAGTTGTCAATCTCTTCTTAAGGAGTTGTGTTTCCGTCGTAATTTGCTGTTATTACTTCCTCTCGTCCGGATAATAGAATTCACTGGAGAATGCTCCCAGTCATCGCTCATTATCTCTTTTTTACCGAAGATATCAAATTTGATACGAGCTGCGGACCAATTGTAATGGTAACGGCCCGAGATGGGAAAATATCAGACCGCAAATCAGCCAATCAGAGTGCGCGTACGATCCAAGTCATATAATAAATGTTCTCATTTAACCTTGTACATTTATCAGGTTGCCCGCAACATTGTCGGCAAACATTTCAAATAGTAAAACAAATAATAGGATTTTCATCACTTGTGACAGCAGCACTTCAGTCACAGTTTAGATTGTTTTAAAATACAGTATGACAGATGTTCTCGGTGTAAATCTCACTCAACCTGAGCTGGACACTTCACATGACCTCTGTAGTGAAGAAACCTGAGGCGTCTGAGGGACCTGCATCATGAGAGCATCACCGTGTGGATGGGGGGCCGCACTCAGCACGACAGCCTCAGGAGAGTGGTCTGCTCGTCAGAGAGAACCATCAGGATGGACCTCCCTCTATTTGAGGACATCCACATCCAACAATTTCACTGGACAGGATCATACAGGACAACAGTCACCCTGGTCACGGACTGTTCATGCTGCTGCTGCTTAGAGGAGGAGGGGTTTCTTTCCCAAAGGCATGAGACTGAACTAAACTTATTAAACCGGGCCTAACTCTGTTTTTATGTTTTATGTTATGTGTGTGTTCCAAAGACTGTATTGAACAGCATGTACATAATGAGCATACTATCCTTTGCACATAAAAGTGTAATATGTAACTTTTAATGTGAAAACAAAAACTTCCATATTAGACCTTGCAGTACTGGCCACGTGACCACTGGGTCACTAAAAGATCAAATATGCTAACAAAAATGAGAAACACTTTGATGCTAAAGCCTTTAAAATAGACTTCCTGAATCACAACAGCTCATTTGCCATTTATTTTACCAACTTTGGACGACGGGGGAATATCTTAAAAGAATATTTGAGTTTAAAATATGCGATTCTGTGCAATCTGGTGATGTTTTGAACAATCCCATGCATGCTGGACTAGTTCAGGTGTATGGACTACAGCAACATTATCATCAACAATCACCAGCTATTTTAATTTTTTTGATGAAAGTATTTAGCAAAATACTGAATAAAAAAAAAATCACTTCAACCGAACTTCAATGACAAAAATAAATATAAAAATGATGCAGTTCAGAATTCAAAGACAAAATCAATCTTTTAACACAAGTAAGACTTTCTGAGAAACTGTAGCATTTGCAAAGTTCACTTGTCGAACATTGCGGCCCGTGATGGATTTGTCCCAAACTCGTCCGCAGCCGGTGAACAGAAGTGTTGCTTTCCGCTTCAAGTTCATCAATTTGTCCTTTGTGGATTTAAATCATAGACCTGAGACCTAAACATGTCCGCTCGCCACTGCTCCGAAGCCTCCGTGTTAAGTGGCTCACAGGTGTTGAGAATCCGGATTTCAAAGCGAGACATAACACCTGCAGATGAAATCAAGATCCTGAAGCAAAGCACGACAGGACCTGGTTAGTACTGTGATGGGAGACCAGGTTCCACAGTTGGACGGGTGCGGCTGTGCCAAACTGAGACTCAGAATGGGTCTGGTGTGTGTGAAGGGTTGTTGGTGGGAGGGGCTGATGGCACAGACTGCCTGGCTTCTGTGCTACAGTAGTAGTTTATCACCACTGTGTGAAGTGAATGAATACTGCATACTCCATCAAAGCACTACAAACAAACAATGCATTATTATTATTATATTTTAAACATTTTGAATGAGCATTGAACAAACTGTTAGTTTGTTCTATGTGGCCATGACAAATGTGGACGCAGAAGATAAAAGAAGATTAACCCAAGTATACCAAAGTAACAATAATAATGGGGTGTGACTGTCTGTAGTATCAGTGGTGTGGGCGAGTGAATGGTTGTGTGTTCGTTTGGTGCGATGTGAAGTGTGATGCTGAACAAAACCATAACGGGAACAGAAAACAAAGTGGTGTAACACAGGACGCAGGCTGAGAGAGAGTGAGGCTGTCAGCAGGCAGGTCCATAAATAGGCGTGGCGCGTCGGGCCCTGAGGATCCGCCCACAACTCCACCTGCACAGAGATCCACAAGGCAATACCGAGCACGACCACAGAGAGGAGGAAGGGGTCGTGACAGTAACTAGTTTTGAAATAAACGTCTTCATGGATTGATTGAATTTTTTGTGTATCATTTATTTATTTGGTTGGGACAGTAAAATGAACACATCACTCCGGAGTGTAGCCATGGGCTAATTTGCATCGGTTGTCCCATATTCGAACTCACAAACACACACACATTCATTCATCCTGAACTATTGCACATGTTTTAGTCTTAGGAGAAACCAGAGTACCCGGAGGAAACCTACGCAGACACGGGGAGAACATGCAAACTCCACTCAGAAAGGCCCTGTTCCAACCAAGATTCTAGCCCAGAATCTTCTTGCTGAGAGGCAAGAGTCCTATCTGCTCAGCCCCCCTGCCTCTCATCAGAACTGAGCACTTTTATGGCCTCAGTAAATGAGCAGGCAAAATTCAGGGTTGCAAGATTTATTTGCCAGACCAAATAAATATCAAAATAAATTCTTCACAGTTCTCATAGGATTAATGGAAAGAAACAACAAATCAAGTGTATGTATATATATATATATTTTTTTTTTCAAATATAGACAAAACAGGAACCATGATTTCAGCGGTATCTGTCTCAGAGACAGGCAGCTGGCAGTGTGTGAGAGAGCAGCTGACCTGGGGCCACAGCAGCAGAGGTGAGTGCCCTCTGTGCCTCCACCACGTCCAGCTCTGTCTCTAGGCCGGCTGCTGTATCCTTTCACCACATAATTAGATCACTAATGTAGTGTGAAATGAAACTCAAGGGGTGTTTTAACTACAAACCAGGTGCCCTCAGAACTCATTTTGTTCCTCTACGATGGCGAGGTCTGTACCTCTCCCCTCGGGGCTTGGCGTTACAACGGTGTCATATGTGCTGCATTCAAGGACTCCCACAGTCAGTAGTACAAACAAGTGCCTTCTAATTGCTCACACTGACCCTCTGTCTGTCCTCAAAGTGCACTCACATTCACTCCAAGGTTGTTTCAGAATAAAACAATTATGCAGGGAGCACACACACACTGCTGCTGCACTTTGACCTGTGGAGCGTGTACAATAGCTTCCAGCTGTCTCTCAGGGGCTCTTAGCAAGGTTTTTTAGACCCGGTCACTTTGGTAACAGCCGTACAGTTGATTAGAGAGGCCTGGTTCTCTGAGTGAGATAATTACCCCTGCCTCCAATCACCAGAGAAACTGTTAGGAATGAATACATTATCTATGAAATGTCCAAGCAGACTGCCTTTTGTAAAGCAGTTTGCAAAGATTGAGTTGAACAATTGAGCAGAACCATTGGGACATTAGTCATGACAACTCCAAGGGCCATAGAACAGCTGAGGTGTATTCAAAACGCCGCAGCTCGAGTCCTGACTAGAACCAGGAAGTACATAACCAGTTCTCAAGTCTCTGCACTGGCTTCTGTAGCTCAGAGAATTGACTTTAAAGCAGCTCTGCTTGTTACAAGTCTCTCCATGGCCTAGAACCAAAGTATATCTGTGACATGGTAGTGCCAAATGAACCAACTCATGCTCTGAGGAGCACAGGGACTGGCCTCCTGCTGGGACGGTTCTTCCAAGAACAAACCAGGCCAAATATTTGAAAGCTGTATAGATAGAAAATGTACAAAGTGGTCTTTACTCATATTATCCCAGTTATTGTATCAAGTGTGTTTTGTCTTCCAGCCTATATAGTCAGCACGTCTTAAGCAGGTAAGGAAGTCCACCATTTCCTCCGCCATTACCTAAACATGTGTTGTGCAATAACTTGTTGAACATTTTTCCACAACGCAGACACACATATGGGGACAATCAGCGGTCGAACTGTCAGCACACATCTCCGACTACAAACCCCACGTTAGCTTGCCTCTCCTTTTACGTTACCCACAGGCTCCGGCGTCTTTGCTTTCCCCCTCTGCGAGCCGAGCCAGGAGCTTGTTTGGACAGATGAGTCCCCGATCGCACTCGTCTCACTGGGGAGAGCGCAGCCTCGACCCCTGTGCGCCCTCCGCCTGGCAGATGGAAGCGTCTGTGTGTGTGGTGGCACGTTTATTATTCAAGTGCTACCACTGAACTGATGGCTCACTTTGAAAAGGCTAAAATAAACAAAGTCTCGTGCGACTACTGGAATTTGACAGAGAAAACATATGACTCCATAAGCCAATTGCCGGCAAACGAGAAAACATGGTATCGTTTGGGTTTTGTCTCTTCATGCGTCCATTGTCTGCCGCTTTATCCGTGGCCGGGTCGTGAAGACTAGTTTGCACATTTGCTCCAGCATATTAAGATAAAAGTTTCTTTATTTGTCCCACAGCCAGGGGGGAAACTACATCACCAGTTTCAGAACAGTAGGAATGAGAAGCACACAGCACAAGATAAGTGCACAATATATTTTACACTAAATTAACTTAAGGATCACCCTCCCTGTACAGGGAGGATTCAGATATTTTTCATTTAACTGCATCAGTATTATAACTTAACTTGTGTCAATATAGTCAAGCTATACCTCTTTTGAAAGCTTATTCCCACCTCTAAATGCATATTATGTTCAAATAAACATTAAATATCAACAAAAGTAAGTATTTGTAATCAAACTGTATACATATAAAAAATATATATTGTCCTTTCTTACCTTTTCATGCTAATATTCTGGGCCAAATCACGTCTAATCCACACTTGTGTGCATTCATTTTGTCCGGGGGGGTCTAGAGAATACTTATATCCAGTTGTTTTTTCTTCAAAGTCATCCTTATAGTAGATATCCACTTGTAACGACACATTTGAGTTTTGAAAGTTGCCCGAACAAAAATAAAACCACGTCTTTGCGCACTGTCTGAAGACGCCATTGTTTTTTTTTACCCAGAAACACTGGGTATGTTCGTCTTCCTCTCAGTCTTCCCTTCAAAACAAGCCCTCACTCGGACTTCTCAGTGCTATGGTTTGGGGGGTACAACAAGTTGACGAAAACAAGCGCACCAAACTTCAGCCCTCCAGGCATTTACCTTTCTGTGCGTCATGACAGCATTGTCTTGACTACCATTGGCCGATTTGGATGTCAATCAAACCATCTTGTAGCCAATAATCTCAGGTTTCAGGCGATGTGTCGGACTTCAAGGTTCCTCCCACTGTTCGAGTGTTATTTGAATGCGTAAGAGAGGAAAGCGGAGCATTTTCACGGAGAACACGCGCTATAACTATATAAATAATAGCTTTTCTGTAAACATTTCAATATCTGGAAAAAAATCCTATTTATAGCAAGAGTAATAGCCAAAAAATGATATAATTTGATTTTTGGTGTAATAATGTTGATAATTTGCATGTAAAACACTTTGGCACAATTGGCACAAAAATGGACCACTTGTGCCGAATGTGCCCATTAGTCACAAAACAGCCCCCAGCATCAAAATGGTTTCACCTAAAGGTCTAAAATTTCATACAGTTGTTGCCAACACCACAGACATCTGCTCTGGTGAGTTTGAACAACATATCATAAAGTATGTTATCAGGAGAACCTTTTGAAATTGCCTTTTTTTTTTCGAGACAAAAAAAAATAACTTTTACTCATGTTTGAGAAGGTGTAGTGCAGACTGTGTCCTTCCTAACAAACTGTAACATACATTTCCAGAAACTAGAAGGTGTTACCTTTCAAATGAGGTCTCATAACATAAGATCAGACACAAGATGTCCACACAGTAAGCATTTCTATTTGGGTATCATAATTCGAGAAGAAACAGGCGAAATTAGGTGATCCTTAAGGGGTTAAAATAAAATCTCTGACTTTGTCAAAATAAAGGAATTTATATTCTAGAGCAATAAATATATAGTTGTTTGTATACATCTGTACATGTTAGCAGCAGCAGGGTCTGTGTGACTAAAATAAAAGTGACAGTGGACACATTATTCTCTGTCAGCCAAGAATGCACCACGCTAAATAACTGGTTTTCAAAGGCTGTGATTTCTATTCAAAAAATGTTGAATCTCAAAATCAACACATATAAAGTCCCAATTCGACACGTATAAAGCCCCAATTCCAGCAGATGAAAGTAGACAGTCCAATTCCCAACACATGATCTCAAAACATCCAGAGGCAGCGCTGGTGCCACCTGCTGGCTCGATAAAATATGCTCTCAAGCTAATCCACATACATATAAGATACAATAGACAACAGGGAACACAAAAATAGCAATTGGCATACTAATGCATCAATGAGTTAAGCAGTACAAGTATTCTTGTATTTTTCTTTTCTGTGTTTACTGGACTAGGCTAAATGTACCAGGAGTGGGGTTCGAACCCACGAGGACTGCTGTCCATTGGATCTTAAGTCCAACGCCTTAACCACTCGGCCATCCTGGTATACACAAGCGACATAAAGACTCAGAGAAATCCTTGCAGAAGACTGTTTATAACCAGAGGAAAAGTGCGATGTCACAAAATATAAACAAACGCCACAAACAAGATCAACAACTGCAAAAGAGAAAATCCTATAATGGAACGCAAGGATATAAATACAAGAGATGGATCAAAGAGGTGAGATCAGGAAGTGGGGCGAGCAGACCATCAACCGAGACAACGGGGCATTCACCTTGAGCCACACTAGGGACCCACTTGTCCAAACACCACAGTGTAATATTTGTTTATATTCTATAATTCATTTGAATGTGAATGTGGGGGCGACAGTAGCTCAGTTGGTAGAGCACTGGCCTTCAGGCCTGAAGGTCGTGGGTTCATTTCCCACCTCCACACCTTCTCCACCGACTCCCACTGATGACTGCTGTCGTTGTGTCCTTGGGCAAGACACTTAACCCCACTTTGCCCAAAGCCCCCACTGAAAGATCAAGGCTATGCTCACACTCAGAGAGCAGCCGTCCTCCTGTGGACCCACCATCTGCAGAGGGTCAGTGAGGGGCTGGTGCTATGAGACTTGGGTGGCATCTCTGACTGCCACCCCCCTGACCCAGAAATGGATTAAAGGGAAGAAAATGGATGGATGGATGGAATTCATTTGAATGTATGTGCTGGATTTTGCTGCACATGACTTATAGTTTGATTTTAGGAACCCAGATTTAGACTAAAATTGTGATATTCTGTCAGGAGAAGGGTATTTGTTGGCAAAGGGCATCCAAAAATGACCAGGAGTGGGGTTTGAACCCACGAGGACAAGTGTCCATTGGATTTTAAGTCCAACGCCTTAACCACTCGGCCATCCTGGTTCAGAAGGAATGGACATCTATAAAGCACAAAGTCCAGCAGCCCTACATTTAGCCCTACTCAGGTATTTCCTCTGGCATCAGGTACTCTTTTAGTTCCTTCTGAGCTGGTACTAAAGTGTTCTAACTGACAGTGATTTGGCAGAGTGATGCTGGAAGTCATGGTTACCAAGGAATTTCCATGGCTACTGACTTGTTGTGTGTAGTTTGCTAGGACACTGTACCAGATACTAAAGTGTAATGATAAAGTGTATGATTCTACAGTATCGTTCCCTATTGACGCCTGCTGGTCCTTTCGCTGCTGATGGGATTTGGATCTTGTTGTTGTTGTTGTTGGATCATCAGAATCGGGTGAATAAGATATTGTAAGACTGAGATAATAAAAAAGTTGTGTTTTGATCCAAAATGTTATGCACATTATCTCTCTTGTTTAACATCCCCACCATTAGAACTGAACTTCCACCACTTACTGATCTCACCGAAATCTGTAATGAAGGAGAGTTCAACCGTCGGGTCTCTGTCCCTCTCGTCTCCCGTTCTGTTCGACTGCTGCTGTCGTCAACTGTAGGACGTCTCAGTTGGACTTTTTTCATGGTAATTAGTTGTAAAATGGCTTCCTCCTGCTTGGTTTTTTGTTGGATTGTCGTAAAAGGAGTGGACGTATCTCTGAAGTTTGATAGTGTGTGTACAAATAACCAGTGATGGGCAGTAGCGTCGCTACAAGTAGCGTCGCTACTAGCTTAACTAAATTTTTCAGTAGCTTGACAGTAGCGTCACTATTTACAAAACCTAGTAACTTTTCTGTAGCTAAGCTATATTATTGCTCAAGTAGCGCGGTAGCGTCCGCCAAAGCTATTTTCTCACGGACATCTCTGATGTTCACATATTACAGCATTTTCCCGCAGCATAAAACAAACATATAGAAAGACAGAATGCTGATGCGCATGCGCAGGGCTTGGTAACGACACACACACACGAACGTACGCGCACACGCACACGCACACACATGCGCGCGCGCTACTGGGCGAAGCAAAAGCATGGCAGAGAGCCCAGGAGCCGCCGCGGTGGAGGAGGACCATGATAAGGACTCTCAAAGTGTTGTACCGTGGCCATACCTCCAAAAGTACGTCACTCTAGTCGAGATGAGCGAAAAGAAATATGTTTTCAGATGCCTACTCTGTTGTTTTTGGTGTTTTGGGCTATTGTTCAATAAATATCTACAAAATGTTAACCTTTATCTGACTGACAGTTTATCTCAAATAAGAAGATAAGCTTTATTAATCTCACACAGGAGAAATTTACATGTCACATTTGGCATGGATAAAACACTCAAGAATTGTGCAAAAAATAAGAAATGAGTAAACATGTTAATGCAGGAAAATATAAAATTGCATGAACTGCAGTTTGTTTAATTGAAAATAGCTTCTATATAGCAAGCTACTTTTGACAGAATTTTGTAACTTAGCTTGCTACATTTGTATGGGTGGTAGCTTCTGTGTAGTGAAGCTGAATTTATTGTAGAGTAGCTTGTAGCTTAGCTCACTACACAAAGTGTAGTAGCTTGCCCATCACTGCAAATAACATCCAAATTTTTTGTTGTTGATTTTTAACAGTCCTTTTTTCGCCCCACAGTGGAGAAATTTCAGTCTGATGAATACACATACAGTACACATCAAGGCATGCAGCGTACATTACTTCCGGGCTCCTTATGAGCAAAGTGTCTTAGCCAAGGACACAACGGCAGCTGACATCAGTGGAAGTTGGTGGAGAAGGTCTTGCGGTGGGGCTCAGCATCTAGGGCCTACCAAAACCACTTTTATTGCCTGGACCCTGACAAATCCTTTTTAAAACACGCATCCCTAATGTTTCTTCGGCTGTCAGACTGTACAACAAACCTGGATGTGTCTTCTACTGCTGGACACCTGCATTTCTCCTATATCTATCTATCTATCTATCTCTAAGTTTTTAGACTCCAGCCCATCCCATCCATTCATCCATTTTCAACCCTTTAATCCGTTTCTGGGTCAGGGGGGTGACAGTCAGAGATGCCACCCAAGTCTCATAGCACCAGCCCCTCACTGACCCTCTGCAGGTGGTGAGTCCACAGGAGGACGGCTGCTCTCTGAGTGTGAGCATAGCCTTGATCTTTCAGTTGGGGCTTTGGGCAAAGTGGGGTTAAGTGTCTTGCCCAAGGACACAACGACAGCAGTCATCAGTGGGAGTAGGTGGAGAAGGTGTAGAGGTGGGAATTGAACCCACAACCTTCAGGCCTGAAGGCCAATGCTCTAGCGTTTTGTTTATTTCCACTGTATACTGAAAAGTAATTTATGAGACAGCTATTCTCAGGGTGCCGCCATTGTTGTTTACTCAACCTAGAATGATACGCTGTGATTGGTTGAGTGGATTTGTAGCGTTCTGCGGAAAAGTGGACTGGCGTTTTTCGCTGTTTGGAAAGAATGAGAGAAAGCAGGACAGAATAAAACTGGGAATATCGCGTTTTTGTGGAAAATTGTTTTTTATCAATAGTGACCATTTACACTTCTGATTTTGGTACAAACTCTTTTTTTGTTCTTTCAAAATGGAGTTTATTGGGTTTTGGAACCAAACTCTTCACATTGTAAACATAAAATAAATAAATAAATAAAACAAAAGTCTGCCCACAATGTGTTTTTAATGTGAATAGAGATCGCAGCCCTGTTGGTGGCAACTTTCTCAGCTCTCTGTTCCACATGGCTGTCTTTTATTAGCACATGAAAAGCCCCTGTGACCAGAATGAATGCTTCGTCCAGCTTCAAAACAGGAGAACTGGAGCTCGGTGTGGTACTTAACTCCAACAGCGCAGGTACTGGAGCCTAACTAAACACTGCTAACCACTTTTACACAGCAAATTACGAACAGGCAGGAAATATTATGTGATGTTTTGCGAGCTTCCGGAGTTGGCGTAAAACTTAAGTACCCATTTTTGTGAATTAGTTGTTTATTTTAAAATATCTGAGTGACATGCAAAGACTGAGCAGCTGTGCATATGTGAAATGCCATCCGCTGCACCTGAGACTTAGACAACTGCCCAAACCATAACGTAGAGTCCATCAGAAGCTCTCTCAACGCTAATGGTCAGATTGGCGTGTAGCCGTACATTTCTAGACACAGGTAAAAATGTTTATGCCGGTAATGTATTTTCATTCTTTCATTAGCGTTCTGTACATCATTATACGCAGCCCACTTGTGGACCAAATACAGAAAAGCAATTATTCACAAACTCAATGTCGCATACAATGACTATCAAAGTTTTTTATTGAAAAGGCCAAGATGGGAAAGTTCAAGTACTCTGGCTTAGTTTTTTTAACAAGACAAAAGAGTAAAGAAAGGTAGTACGGCTTAATTACTCGACATGTTTCGCCGGTAGACTTCCGCCTTCGTCAGAGGTTGATAGGATACGGTATCAGTTACTAAATTATAATGGAAAGACAATCAGGTTGATTAAAGTAGTAATAGTTGACCACTGACGAAAGCGGAAGTCTCCCACTGAAACATGTCAGGTAACTACTCAGCTTGCGGTCGCTGGAATGAGGCATCTGTACCAGGAGTGGGGTTCGAACCCACGAGGACTACTGTCCATTGGATCTTAAGTCCAACGCCTTAACCACTCGGCCATCCTGGTATACATTTGCAATATAAAGACTCTGTAAAATCCTTGCACAAGACTGTTTACAGCCAGAGGAAAAGTGCAATGTTGCAAAATGTAAACCAACGGCACTAACAAGATCAACCAGTGCAAAAGAGAAGATCATATAACGGGACGCAAGGATATAAATACAAGAGATGGATCAAAGAGGTAAGATCAGACCAAGAGGCCTTCACATTGATCCACACTAGGGACTCAGTTCTCCAAACACCACTGTGTGTTGTCTGTTTATATTCTATATTTCATTCGAATGTATGTGCTGGATTACACTATACATGTCACATGACTTTTATTTTAAATTAAAGAACCCAGATTTAAACTTTGCGCGCAAAATTCTGTCAGGTGAAGGGCATGTGTAGGCAGATGCCAACTGAAAGTTACCAGGAGTGGGGTTTGAACCCACGAGGACAACTGTCCATTGGATCTTAAGTCCAACGCCTTAACCACTCGGCCATCCTGGTACATACATTGTGCAATTCTCTGAGGTATTAATAGTAATAATGTTTTATATATTAGCTTTCTTCAGTATCAAGCAAGGCAAGTATATTTGTGTCAGAACACGAGCTGCTGATGGTCACTTTAAGCACTTTATTTTTTCCATAAAGTTCAGGTTGGGCACAGTAGCTTTCTGAATGGAGTCTGAATGTTCTCCCTGTGTCTGCGTAGGTTTCCTCCGGTTGCTCAGGTCTCCCCAACCAGTAAATACATGTACAATAGGTAAGAACCCACCAGCTCTGGTCATGACCAAGCCGAGATGGGTTCCCGGACGCTGCACCCCCGACAGAGGCCCTATAGTAATATTTATTTTATATAAGCACCTTCCAATTACCAGAGTCACACTTGCAATTTCAAATGTGAGCAAAGCCTACTCAGAAAGACCCTGTTCCAACTGGGATTCAAACCCAGGACCTTCTTGCTCAGAAGCAAGAATGCTATCCACTCAGCCACCCATGAAGGGTGGAGCACATGCAGAAGACAAATTAGTAAGAACAACTTAACTGGATCATCACTGTCAGACACTACAAAAAACAAATAACAATGTGAAAAAAGTTTGAATTGACACATAGTCAGCCCATCAATATGAATTCAATTGGTCTGTCTGTCTCTACAGTACATCTCAGAGAACCTCTATTGATCCAAAAGGAAAGGATTTTGCCACTGTTGTTCACTCACTCGTAATGCATGATAAATAGCAGTAATAATGTATAATACATAGGTATAATGGAGACTATATAGACAAAAGTAAAACAACAAAATTGAAAGACTTGGTCGAAGCATGATTCTGTCTCTTTAAAGAACTCTTTTGGGTAATTTATTCACAGAACCGTACTCTTCGTAAACTTTATTCATGTGCTTCCTACTAACTGTTGTCAAGTATATTGTTGTCAAATGTACACTTAAAAGAAAACAAAAAAGTGGGAAAATTGAAACAAAATAATTAGCCTATCAATTTGAATTCAATGGCTGCTGTTCCTGTACTATTTTCATGCATGTGGAGTTGTCTCCGGTTCTAAAACTCATAGTTGTACTTGTGACGGTGAATGGCAACTGAACGTAACAATGTAAACAAGTCTTCTCCTAACCCTGTGTGCTGCCAGTGGCTGAACCTGGAGTGCAGATTCCATATGTCCCGGACACGGCTGAACACCTCCAAATGTGTCCTTTTTCTACCATTTCCCAGATTTCTTTACGACCCACCTAAAGAGCTGGACATAATATCTGTTTTCTCTGGCTCACTCAGAGTATGTACACATGTTTCATCGCAGCTCAAGATAAAACCACAGCTTGTCACTCAGTCCCGTCTGGGCACTGAAAAATAGGCCTCCGCCGACATATTTCAGATGTGTCACTCACACACAGGATGATGGAGGAGGGCGTTAACGTGGACTAATTGAGTTGGCAACGCCACAGCTATGCTTCTTTATCAAGACTAAAATTCAATATTAATACTTTAGTGATGTGTAGCTGGTATGCAAACAGTAGTTCGTTCAGTAGTTTTCCCTTGAGCACTTTGAGGTGCTTTGTGTATGAATTGTGCTATACAAATAAACTTGCTTTTCCTTGATGAACGTGGAATATGTATAAATGTTGAACCACTAAGAGGGGTAAAAAAATGCGTTCTGCCTGTAACTCCCGTTGCTGCCACCAGAGGGAGGGGATGATTTTTTTGTATAATTTTTTTTCTCCCAAATTTGGCAAAACAAATGGATAGGCACTTCTTTTAGAATAGAGGCAGCAGAATATTGCTTTGATTGTGACTAGTACAATCAAAGCAAGAGAGACTATCTTCATTTCTGGACTATAAACTGCTTCAATCCCTGCTGTTTATACAGAGATGCGGCTAATGTGTGAATTTTTATTGTGGTGCAGTTTGGCTGTTGTTAGAGCAGAGTTAATGAACTTAATATTTTGACTCCATCAAGTTTTAGTAGCCACAGGAGACTTGTTTCTTGTCAAAATAGATGAAGGTGAAAGAGTCATGGAAGCATTGTCTCCCTGCTTCATTACAGCATGAAAATCATATATTCAGGTGCAGCCTAGATGTGAACAACATTCACTTTCTTTTCAAATGTGATAATACGTCCATAAACTCTGCTCTAACAACAGCCCAACTGCACCACAATAAAAATACACACATTAACCACATCTCTAAACAAGCAGCAGGGATCGAAGAAATAGAAAAAAGTACCAGCTTATAGCCTGGAAATGAAGATAGTCTCTCGTGCTTTGATTGTACTAGTCACCATCAAAGCAATATTCTGCCTTTAAAATAAACGAAGTGCCTTTCCATTTGTTTTGCCAAATTTGGGAAAAAATGTATACAACAAATCATCCCCTCCCCCTGGTGGCAGCAAAGGGAGTTACAGGCAGAACGCATTTTTTACTCTTCTTACTTGGTTCAACATTTATACTTGTTCCACGTCAAGGCTTTTATACAGATGCGCCTTACAGTCCAGAAAGTGCAGTATTCACGTTCATTGCATGTTTAATTCAGTATTTTCAATTAGAATGTACGATGAAACATGTCTGAAGGGTTCTTTCTGCCGGTAAGTTCCAATACTGTACTTCCACCAGCAGAAGATTTGTTTGATTTTTTCCAAATTTTCCTTGACTAATTTATGGCAACTACTTTTGTTTCAAAGGCAGAACACTGCTCCTGAGTGCGATGACAGAGTGGGCGGAGTTACATGTTTGTGCCAGAAGTTCCTGATAAGACATTTGTACGGCAAAAATATAAAGGAATTAATATTCACATTGGAATTGGGTGGCTGTACAACCTGCACTGATGACTGCTGTCGTTGTGTCCTTGGGCAAGACACTTAACCCCACTTTGCCCAAAAAAGCCCCCACTGAAAGATCAAGGCTATGCTCACACTCAGAGAGCAGCCGTCCTCCTGTGGACTCACCACCTGCAGAGGGTCAGTGAGGGGCTGGTGCTATGAGACTTGGGTGGCATCTCTGATTGCCACCCCCCTGACCCAGAAATGGATTAAAGGGAAGAAAATGGATGGATGGACAACCTGCACTACATCTACAATATTTTACTATACTTTGCTCTAGTTATTGGAGAGGGTTTCAAGATGAAGACATTCTTTTTTTGTCCTACAGTGGGGAAATGTCAGTGTTGCATCACCAGTTACAGAACAGTAGGAATGAGCAGCACACAGCACAAGATAAGTGAACAATAACAAAAAACTCTCTAACTTTAGCATAATGAAGAATTTTTCCCAGGATTTACAAATTAGAAATTGGGAAATATACTTGTGAAATGTAGGTCTTCGTCAGAAATGTATAGTTTTATGAGCCTGTATGTACAATTGTATCCCTGCGTGAACCTACTTACCACTGCACAATGAAAACCTACAGGTATATACAAAACATTTTGGGAAAAAAGAGCATTGCCGGGATCAGCACAGGTGGTGGTTTCAGCTCGACATACTGCTACTTTTGAAAAGGTGACTTATGGCTCCAGTAATGACCAGTTCATTCTAACGTTTTGGTTTTCTGCTGTGTCTGATTAATGAGGTTTGCCACAGACAGCCAGACCTGCAATAACTACAGGAAATCTTAGACCACAGCCGTGCACTTAAAGGGACACCTCAAACAATATTTTACTTTTCGGTGCAAAAGCCAGTTTGATTCCTCATTTGTCAAAAGTGGTTTTGTACAATAACACAATATGCAACTGCACAAGAGAGATGTAGATTCACTCTTTCTAAAAGGTTTCCACGAGAGCTTTGCTTTGAGCTGGAAAAGTTGAAGAACCGGTAAATTGTCTGAAGTTGCTCTACAAAGTGATGTTGTTCATCTTTTAGGGATAGTATTTTCTTTCAGAAAGACGACGTGTTGAGTTGTGGTATCCGTTTGAAGGCCGTTACAAAAATCAACTGCTTCATCCACACAGTGCTGAACATGGGCAGGAGGCGTTTGGGGCAAGCGCCTTCCGATACATTCTGAAAACCTTCTAATGTGCTGAGTTGACTTTCATATTATGTTCGTAGAGAGTATATTAGGAGTGGAAAGACCAATTCAGATCAGAGAATCAAACAGTTCAAACACAGAAAATGCAATAATAGTAAACACATTGATATTGGTCCACAAGGGGCAGAGACCAATGTCCATAAATGTTGATAAATCCTAGATCATCAACACTGCCCTTATGTTAGACCCTCCTGCATCGGCAACAAACAACAAAGATTGAGGTGGCTCACATTGAGGGAAGGATCCACTCCCACGGACGGAAAGGCTGTAGATCCAGGACTCAGGCAGTTGAAAAGAACCAAGGCCACGCAGCTCAGGACAGACACAATGCAGGACTGAGGCAGCTCCCAGAGGGAGGGAGTGCAGCCCATGAGTCTATTATCACTGAAAGACAAGTCACTGTCCAGACCTCTACCACGGGCACGTATCTGAAATCAGCTCTGCGACCTCCTACGCACCGCCGCCACACGCCTTTTGAAGAGGCCTTTCCTCTTTAAAAAAACAAACAAAAAAACAGTCGTGCTCACTGATGATTATCAAAACTATCTCCAGGTCACAGTCCAAACGCTGAAACAGAGTTATTTCCACTGCGGTGATGTTTTTTTTACAGTGTGTGTGACACACACTGTAAAAAAAAAACATCAAACTGACATGAAAACATTTCAATTCAAGTCATTTCAACTCTGTTCAATAGTTCTACATTGTAAAAAGTAATAACCAAAGCTGAAGTTCTGAAGCCTATATTGGACAATCTAAATCCTTTCTTTTCAAAATTGAAATTGTATTGTTCAATATTTAATGTGATAATGTGGACAGGGGCCTTATAATCTAAAACATATTTTGTTTTTGATGATATCAAACCACTGTCGTGGCCATTCACTGTTATCCATCCTGACTTAAAACACTGATCACTTTTAAAGGACACCTGTCCTCGTTTTAAAGGACAGGTGTCTCCCTAATTCCATAAACATTATATATTTTTTGTCCCAACAAAAAGAGTCTTGTAAAAGTACAATTTAAAGAACAAATCCGACCACAACATGTCTTTTATAAAACACTTTGCACCCTTACAAGAAGTAGCCCTGTCTATTACTATTTCACATTTTGAGCTGATTGGCTGAGCTGGGGTGGTCCTCTCTTTTTCAATTTTCTGTGTAAAAAGACCAAAGATACACACTGTTGTGAGCGAGAAGGAAAGTATTGGTTGGATTTCATTAGTTCATCGTTCTTTCGATGTGGTTTCAAAATAAGGAACCCCAACTTTAAAGATTTCATAGGTTTTTTGGTATTGCACAATAAAAATGGAAGTTGGATATACAGTATTATTGTGCAATTATTTTGCCATGCAGTAAAAAGGTTCAAGTAGATGTGTGGATAATTGTGTTCAGCTATGAGGTCATCAGAAACTGAGTGTAAATGCCTTTGTATAAAACCTTTACTACTGAAGTCTGTGAAAATCTGGTGTCATTTAAGTGATAGTGTTAACAAGTCAGTAAATTTATTCTAGTAAAGGCTTCTCAATGAAATGTTTCATAATCAGTCTCCAGATACCAGAGTAAGACATTTAAAGTTAAGGATGCGTGTGGAGAATGCCCTCAGCGGTCTGGAGTGGATTGGATCATCTCCAGCTCCAGTTGTTTTCCACGTTTGTCCTTGACTTATAAAGCGTAGTGTGAGCTCCGTCTCTCAGGGTGCGTCTCCTCGGTTTGGACGTTCTGGAGGTGAGCCGCTCAATGCTCCCATTCACAGAGAAATGTAATCCTTGGATACACGCTCCGCACCGTGGTTTCCTCCTCCTTATTAGTGTCCCAGTAAATCAGGCCAATGGGGTGTCCCGTCCAGAACATAGGAGATGGACTGTGTGGACTACATGAGTTCTGGGAAGTCACTCAGAAAAAAAGCGTGTTTCTATCAGATGAACTTTGTCAAAGTTTGTGGCTGAATTAAAGGTGCCATATTACGCTTTTCCACGTTTCTCTGCTCTAAACATCGTTACAGTGATATTTGGCCTTCAAACACATGCCCAGAGTAGTTTATTCATCGATTCCTTCAAGCTTTAGTTAGAGACCAATCTTTCTCTTTCATTCTCGAGAGGCAGCAAAACGCCAAGAACTCAACTAGATAATTAGGGTCTGATTCTGGATTGAGGACATATTTCTCTATGTAACGAATCACCATTATTGTAAAGATTTTTTACAGCGGTGATCCCGCACTGGTTCTGGATTGGTCTTGGATCGGTTCATATGGAGAAGAGTCACTGGTACCATTGCAACACACCATTTACTGTCAGTAAGTCTTTCACCAAATCCTTTTGCTGGATTCATCACCAGTTTTGATCACTAGTTTTAGAACTTAGTGCAAATGGGTAATAAAACTAAAAATTTCCCAGGATTCCATGTGAATGGGAGCAATCCAAGTGAGCTCTAGTAGTATCAGAATTCTGTAAGTAAGTAACGTTTATCTACATAGCGCATTTTACAGACCAGGGTCACCCAAAGCGCTTTACAGTGTTCAGAGTTTAGATATTGTTCCAGTCATTCCACACACGGTGAAGACGGAAGCGAGTCGCCGAACACACTGGACCATCAGCCCCCAATCAACACCATCGATTCACTCTCTCATTTACATTGGAGCAACTTTTGTCTACAGTAACTGTGGAATTGAACAAAGTAAAAAAATGGTTCAATAGTAATAAATGATCACTAAATTTAAAAAAGACCAAAATTATGCTCTTTGGCAACCGTAATAGTAATATTCCAGTCAGAATAATAATTGATGATACACCAATTGAGAAAGTCAAACAAAATGCCTTCTTAGGAGTTATAATAGATGAAAAAACCAATTGGAAACCCCACATAAGTTACCTGAGAACAAAGGTTGCTAAATGTGTCGGAATGATGAAGCGAGCGAGTCCGTTACTGTACACAAATGCCCTACTCCTGTTGTATCATTCATTCATTATGTCATATTTATTTTATTGTATTGAAGTTTGGGGAAACTGTTACAAGTCTCACTTACAACCTTTAGTCACTTTGCAAAAGAAGGCTATTAGGATTGTATCAAATGTTCACTATAGATATCATTCACACCCATTATTTTTTTGACTTGGGACAACTCAAACTTTTTGACTTGATTCAATTTAAAACTGCTCAAATAATGTTTAGGGCATCGCAAAACTCCCTCCCACAGAGTTTGCAAACACTATTCCATGATAGAGATGCTCACCATCAGTATCAACTAAGAGGAAACAAACAACTATACTTACCTAAATTTAGAACGACTTTAAAATCAATGTGTATCTCCGTGTGTGGAGTTACTCTGTGGAACAGTCTATCTGATGAAATTAAAACGTGTCCAAACCTGATTCAATTTAAAAGAGTTTATAAAAAAGAAATAATGAAGAAGTACAAGGAGGAAAGAGATTAATGCCCTCAGCACTGAGCAGTTGGAGGAGAGAGGTGTATGGTCAGGGAGGGAGGGTCTGGGCCTGTGTGTGTGAGTGTGTGTGCGTGTGAGTGAGTTGTCTTGTCCCATACCATTGGTGGTAGATGTTGTATTGTTCTTACTGTATGTACTGTACAGTAAACATTTGTATTATGTGTTTTTACCCAGCATGGTATTGTTTCCGTCTTATTGATTGTCCTGTGAGTCTGGGTGAGGGGGGTTGGATTAATATAAGCATTTTGCTTCCTCCAACCCCTTTTCAATCCCTGTACGTGTTTATGCTTTTGTTTTGTTTTCTGTAAAATTATGTGTGCAGGTTTTGAAATAAACATTTCATTCATTCATTCATTCATTCACATTCATACCTATTGAACATGTTTTTAGTGGTTTAGTGGAACATGTTTAGTGGAAACCGGAGCACCCGGAGGAAACCTACGCAGACACGGGGAGAACATGCAAACTCCACAGAGAAAAATTGAAATTCTGGGAGTCTTCGTGTTAACAGTTCTGAAATGATACATGTTTCTTCAACATTGTTACACACAATCCCAACAGTTTCATCTCAATAAAGTCTTGAGGCCTAAATTTTTCAAAAACTCTCCAAATATCCCTCTAAGGCCGCTCTAACCAAGGCCTGTGACCTCTTCATTCTTGATGAGTCCTGTTGCTCCCCTGACGTTAGTGAGTAAACTCTGCTGTCACTCAGGAATCTCTCCTCTGCACAACTGTCCGGGCCTCCGGGACTGCACTTAACGTCCTACTGTGCCCATGTGCTGTTTTTCAAATCAACGTGGACTCCCTGTGACCAGCCGTGAACCCAAACCATTCCTCTTGCCCTCATTCGTCAAACGTCTTGTTGTGACCTGGACACACTATACTTTCACCAGGGGAGAAGAGCTCCGGTTCACTGGGAAGAGAAACGGTGTGAAAGGGCAAACACAGCGGCACGACCTGGACTGAGATGATCACGGCTGACACCTCCTGCCTCCTCTAGGGCTGACTCCTCCTGGGCTGACTCCTCCAGGGCTGCCTCTTCCAGGGCTGAGACCTCCTGGTCAGGATGGATGACCAGTGTGAACGAAGATACTAACGACGCCGCGTGCTCAGAGGGCAGCACAGAGGGATCCATCACCATCAATGTGCACTGAATTATTACTGACTGAGTGTTATCGCCCTAATCCTTCACATGTGTCGCCAGGGGTTACAGTGGCAGACGGTACTAAAACTATCATAAAGTTACAGTACTTAAGAGAGACAATAGTTCATGTAATTAAAATGCTCACATTTATCTCTATAAATCCATCAAACTGGTTTCTTGCTTTGGTTTTACTGTTATTTTCACATCAGCTTTTTCAGACTGAAAAGTCCAAGACATCCTCCATGACCAGTGAGATACCAGAGATAAACCAGAGAGAGAGACCAGTGAGAGAGACCGGAGAGATAGACCAGAGAGAAACCAGAGATAAACCAGAGAGACCAGAGATAGACCAGAGATAAACTAAACCAGAGAGAGACCAGAGAGACCATTTAAATATAAAAACAAGCATCAGAATGTTAAAATCAGCCGCAATCTCGAGAGCCTTAGATTGGCCCCGCTGCCCTCAGAGGTAAACAGTGCTGTTCTATGTCACAGATGAAGGAATGCAGTTCAATTGTAAATGCTTTGACCAAACACTGTGGAAGGTATTCTGGTTTAAAACTCTCTGTCCACAGCTCTTTCATGTTTAACCGTGGGCTCCACCTCCACCTCTCCTCCACCTCTACCTCTCTCCCCCTCCACCTCTACCTCTCCTCCACCTCTCTCCCCCTCCACCTCTACCTCTCCCCTCCCTCCACCTCTCTACCCACCTCCATCTCTCTCGCCCACCACCATCTCTCCCTCCTTCCACCTTTCTCCCCCCTCCATCTCTCTCGCCCCTCCACCTCTCCCCACCTCGCCCTCTCTCCCCCTCCCTGTGCTCCAGAGGGAACCCTGACATGCAGTGCAGTGGAGGCAGCAGCTGTGACCTGCAGTATTTAACTCTAAGAGGAGCTCTCCATTACTACAGCAGCTCGATCATACATCACCCTCACAGAGGCGCAGACGAGCCAGAGCCCCACAGAGCCCACTCTGTGCTCCCCTGTAAAGACCAGCGGAGGGTGACTGCTGAAAGCATGCCATAACAGGCCGTTTATCTTTGACTTATACTGTGAAAACACTTATAAACACTTAAAGACGTATATGATACACTTACATGATTATACTGTACATACATATAGTTTCAGTTTCTCTATTCGGGGACAACCATTTTGCATTTCAGTATTTTTACATATTCTGTAAGAGAGACTGCACTATTACTTATTTTGCCTTATGAAGCATAACTGGATATATATGTAATATTTTAACAGCTGCGTCAATTCTCTGGAGATTTTTTCTATTCTACATTTATTCAATTTTGCGCAATTTTTAAATTTCAGGTGTCAGGCTTTGAGCTCAGCATCTGTACAAGCAATGCACACAGTCTTCTTATTCATTCAGGACGACAGACTAAACAATAGATATCATAGATAAACATGCCTTGTTTTGTTAAGACTAGAACTCCAAGAGCAGTCAATTTGACGCCTTTTAGTTTTGTAAGTGTCATTCCTCACGGGTGGTCTTCATAACTTTTTGTCTTTATATCATTCTTTCTATGACATTTTCTTGTACTTTTGTAATCAGACTAGTCCTCGCTTTGCCTCCCAGAGTTGAGCCAGAAACAGTTCCACTAGTTACCGTGGTGTGGCATGACGAGCGGACAATCCAACCCACATCGCCAGGGCCAAATATGTTCCTAATTTGTTCTTTAATCTAAGGCACACAGGTAAGATTAAATGGACTGGACAGAGGCAAACGTTCAACAACAGGGGTTACATGTTTAATAAAGAGCAAACATTTGTTTAAATGAATAGGTCCACGTGCATCAGTCTTTGTTCAGGTTGTCTCTGCGGTTTTGTCCAGAGGGGGGGGGGGGGGGAGGGCTCACATCCTACTGGTGCATCCTACTGGTGCATCCTACTGGAGCATCCTACTGAAGCATCCTACTGGTGCATCCTACTGGTGCATCCTACTGGAGCATCCTACTGGAGCATCCTACTGGTGCATCCTACTGGTGCATCCTACCCGATGTTGGATAGAGGAGAGGCAAGGTAGCGTAAGTGAAGAACTTTTAGATATGCCCTCTACTCTCGACAAGGATACTTATGGATTGCATTAAAAACTTTATGGGGGCAATTTCTCATAATTCTATTGGTTTGAATGAGAGCAGTCAAAATGGTGGTTTTGGGAGTTCCATCCATCAATTTTCTTCCCGTTAACCCATTTCTGGGTCAGGGGGGGGGTGCCAGTCAGAGCTGCACCCAGTACACCAGCCCCTCACTGATCCTCCTGCAGATGGTGAGTCCACAGGAGCTGACATCTTTCAGTGGGGGCTTAAGTGTCTTGCCCAAGGACACAACAACAGCAGACTTTTGTGGGATTCGTGAAGTAGGTCTTGCAGTGGGCTCAAACCCACAACCTTCAGGCTCAAAGGCCAATGATCTACCAACTGAGCCACTGTTGCCCCTACTTTTGGGAGTTCTACTAGTTTCATAATAGTGGGAGTCCTAGTGTAACAACTGCTTTTTTGTGGCTTCTGATGAAAAAAGAAAGCACATCAACATTCAAATACTAATTCAAATGTAAAAAAAGAAAAAGAAGTCATGGATCATTGCTCTAAAAAACTTTCAGTTCTTTGGTTTAAATTTAGATTTCCAGAGAAAAAGCCAAATACATCTCTTTTCAATGGGATAACCTCCTGCAGTTTGACTCCATGGCGGTTTTTCATTGTTCCTCCCAGCATCCTGTCAGTGTACCCCCACACCAGTCATAAAACCAGTTTCGGCGGGCATCTCGTCGCTCCAGCCTCCTTTTACGACTTTATGGGTGAGGTGACTTAACTTGATGAACACAACATTATGAAGTCATTTAAAGGAGAAGACTGGAGACCTCGTGGCACCAAACAGTCCATCAAAAACACGCACTGTTGATCCAAGAGGACACCACTTCAACTTTCCAGCGTCAACCGTAAATTTTAATGAGGAGAGGTCACTAAAGCCAACGGGGTTCTTGTAAGGACTTTTTCTGAGTTGTAAAAGGAATATATCCTGCCACATTTTTACAAACTGTGGTATCAATGGTTTATTGGGGTGCGGGGATTTGTACACAGCAGCTGGGGTGAATAATCAACGCGGGGTTTTTGCACACTCACCATTCAGCTCATATAAACACAAGGTAATTAGCAAGAACATTGTCAAGCCGTATTAAAGCCCCTAAATCCTGATGTTAATAAATGGGAAGAATGGCGCCCAGATGTATTCTGGTTGGCTGTTTTGGGGAGAGAAAATGCACTGTCCTCTTTGAGCTGGTTCTGGTAATCTATCAGTGTCCGAAAATAAAAACTGTTTGGATTTTCAAAGAATAAGAATGGAGGGGATCATTTTTTATTTTTTTCTCCTCTTCTCTGCAGCCACTATTACTGCCACCACCAAGCCTTAATTTAAACACTTCATAGCTATAGTTACAAGTTTATATGCTTGTGTCTGGGTATATCTGTTGGACCATTCTCTTTTTGTTTTCGTTTTATAAATGCGGCACGGTGGCTGAGTGGATAGCACTCTCGCCTCTCAGCAAGAAGGTCTTGGGTTCGAATCCTGGTCGAGACGAGGCTGTTCTGAGTGTAGTTTGGGTGTTCTCCCTGTGTCTGTGTTGGTTTCCTTAGTTGAATCATTGAGAAAATGAATTGGCTGTCTCAAACCAGATGAATGGAATTATCTAGATAGGGTATGGACAAGGGGGCAGCCGTACCACTTCTGCTAAATTCACATTTATAGTGTTTGATTCTCTGATCTGTGTTGGTAAATCGACAACACACAACTCCTCCTCTGAGTGAAATTCTTTACTTTTAAACTTTAGATAGATAGATAGATACTTAATTGATCCCTGTAGGAGTAATTCAGGTGTCTTGTCGCTGCAGAAACTCAAGCATTCATACAAAAAAAGCAAATAAATAGACAATTCTAAATATAGATAACATGCATACATACATATCCCCAGGGGCCAATGTACCACTGATTGAGAAACACTGTGCTACTATTCATGAAAAGTACAGTTTTATTTATCTACTTGTCTTGTGCACACTGGGCACTTTAGCACATGTATTGTCCAAGGTGTTTTTACAGTAAATGCATGAACTTACTGCAAACGACCAGGAGAACCAGAGATTGTGCTGAACTAAATTCTACAGTTGACAAAAGGTTTTGAGTAAAGTTTTTGGGGTTTGAAATACTATTGCACCAACACATCATTAGTAGGGTAAGTGTAAACCGGGATCTCGTTCCCTGTTGGTGAGAAATTACTGAAATGTCTCCACTGCGAGACGAATAAAGGTGTATCTTATCAAAGCCATACTTGGTGATTGCCACAATGACACGAAGAGCCGACATCGAAGGATCATGTTGTTGATTGTGTATAAATTATAGTTCTGTGGGCTCCAAATGACTGAGAACACATGAATAATAGAACAGTGTTTCCCAATCAGTGGTATGTCGGCCTCTGGGGATATGCATGCACTTAATCTGATACCTAGAATTACTGTATATCAGATTTGAGTTTGTATGGTTTTTTATTTTCTTATTTAACCAAGTCCCAATGTGATGAACTTTTCAAGGGAGTCCTGGACGAGAGCCAGCCAAAGTCAAGATGAGATAAGATAAGAGAATCTTTATTCATCCCACAGTGGGGAAATTTCAATGTTGCAGCGCACATACAGGACAGTAGTGAGAGCACACAAAATGTACTAAAAAGTAGCTGCTATGTTTCTTAGCTAGCTTTAAATGCTTCAATATCAATCATTCCATTAATTTAAACTGGACCAAGTCTGATTTCCATCCATTGATTTTCTTCCCCTTAATCCATTTCTGGGTCAGGGGGGTGGCAGTCAGAGCTGCACCCAGTTCACAGAGCACCAGCCCCTCACTGATCCTCCTGCAGGTGGTGAGTCCACAGGAGCTGAGATCTTTCACTGAGGGCTTCAGGCAAAGTGGAGTTAAGTGTCTTGCCCAAGGACACAACGACAGCAGTCATCAGTGGGAGTTGCGGAGTAGGTCTTGAGTTGGGCTTGAACCCACAACCTTCAGGCCCAAAGGCCAATGCTCTACCAATTGAGCTACTGTCACCCCAAGTCTGCATTAATTGAACATATTTAAAAAAATAAATTCACTAGATTGTAGCTTTGTTGCGAATTTCCACCTGTAGTCCCACAGTCACTCATTCAACCCTCACCTGTTATACATGTTGGTCGAGAAAACAGGAGAAACCAAAATGCTTCACAGATCAGTGTCAGAAGATGTAAAATGTCTCAAGTTATGAGTGGATACTCGCTTCTTTATTATACTAAAGAGATGTTATACTTGCTTCTTTATAACGCTAAAGTCAGACATTTTTTTTTTTTTTTTACAATAGAATTATTGTTTATGTCCTACTGTTCTGTAACTGCTGATGCAACACTGACATTTGCTCGAAATAGAGGATCATTCATAATAATCCTTTTCTATGTGGCATAATCGTCTGTACATATTGTGGCCTGTTTTTAAAATAAACAAATGCAAGCAGTACATTTTGCCGTTCGGTGGTTGGACAGTCAGTTCTCCCGCAACCATCCTCCATTCTCAGTAAATGACTCCCAGGCGGCGCCGCTCTCTCCTGCATCTCAAAACTGGATTTACAACAAGATTCGTGAACTCTGCTTTGACCCTGGGGGCTGTGTTCACCAAGAGTTAACCTGTGCTTGTTCCCCCTGACTGGACGGCATTTTTGGTACTTCATTTGGAGTGTACAACGTCTGCACTGAAACAATGGCTTATTCTGCAGCCGGGCTCCATTACAGCCTGTGGCTTGGCAGCGCGGCGGGCCTCAGATTTCAACCACATGTACTGCACCCAAATCAGAAGAGTCAGAGCTGGCAACGAGTGAGAGAAACGTACGAGCACAGAAAGATGGACCAAAATGTGATGTAAATAATAATGGAACCACATGTGTCGACTGTCACTTTACGGAGTCTCTTAAGCCCCTGCCCTCCTGCTGCTAACACGAAGAGATCATTTGTATGTAAAAAACTATATATTTATTTCTCTAGAATATACAGTCTTTTAAACTTGCTTCTTTATTATGCTAAAGATAGAGAATTTATTAGCCTGGCCTTAGCCATCTGTAAACTCGCATCCATTATTATTTCCTACATGTACGTCTGGGTCTGATCCTAGTGGCTGCAGTTATCTGGGTTGTATCCTTTCCGACCAATCAGAAAGCGGTTGTTGTGGGTGTCGTCAAGAGTTTGCGCCGAATTTGCTGGTTGTAGTTTGGCGGCGAATGCGATAGTAAAGTAATTTGTTCTGGTTTGGCTCCAAATATCAACAAATTGAAGCTGGAGTAAGAGGAATATTTAGCAAATATAATTGCAGCAAAGAAGTTGAGGCTCTACTCCCCACGGGCTCCGATAGTTGCAAAGGAAATGGCTAAAGCTAGGCTAAATGCTAAATGCTAGCGACTCACTCAGGTGCATTATATACGTCCCAGTAAACTCAGATCCAATCGTTTCAATCTGCAAATAGAGTTAATCCCTCCCACGGAGCTCAACGGAACACATCCAGACCTTAGTGGTACGACCAGGCTAAGATTTTATAATTGCTTCTTTATCATGTTAGTATTTTAGTGTGGCTATACTTGTATGCGAAAGCCAGATCCTGTCAGACGATTGATGATGTGCAGGACAGTCCCTGGATAGTACAGTGATGGGAGACCTCTGGGAACACCAGGTGCCACAGTGGGGCGTCTGTGGCTGTGAAGTGCCAATCTTTTTTTGTGTCCTTAGGCATGACACTTCACCCACATTAGAATGATTCTGGTGTGACTGGTTGCTGGTGGTCGGACTGGCCTGACAGAAACGAGGCCACCGATAGGGGTTCATCACCACCGTGTACAGTATGGACGGAAAGAATAATGACATGTGAAGTGTCTTTGAGTTCTATACAATACTGAAGCATTATTATAATTATTAAAGTTACTGGTAACTGTTCTGTAACTGCTGATGCAACACTGACATTTCCCCATTGTGGGACGAAGTTTTTCTTCATCTTAATTAATGCAAGGGAGCTCCTGGTTCCTGAATTGTTTGCAAGATGAAATCATATTTTTGGAGAGTTCGAGTGACATCTTAAAGCACTTTATGGTTTTATTTTCCACTGGAAAACATGAAAAACATAAAAGAAGAAATATGACGCTCATCATTGGCCTCTAAAAACATGACAGCCAGAAGATTTACTTGGGCATCTTTTGTTTTAAAATGTAAATATTTCCTCAAGTAGAAAATATTTAGATAAACAATTTACCAGATGAACCATTCATTCATCTTCATCCCTTTTCATTTTGTTGCATGCAGCGAATGCATGGGATCAACATTACTCAACTTTTTTTTTCTCAACGCAAATGTGACAACCAATCAGAGAGCAGCAGAGTGGTCTTGGGGAAACAAGCCGGTCAGAGCAGGAAGACGAAGACCCTCGAAAAGAACCAAAACACGAGCTAAAACAAGGACTAAATTAGGGCTAAACTAGGACTGAACCAGGATTAAACCAGGACTAAATCAGGGCTATACCAGGACTGAACAAGGATTAATCCAGGACTGAACCAGTACAAAACCAGAACTGAAGCAGGACTGAACCTGGATTAAACTTAGACTGAACCAGAACTGAACCAGGATTAAACCAGGACTGACAATGCGGGGGCTTGTGGACATACACCTTCACCCTGAGTCTCTGGAGGATCTTAGGACCAGGACACCACAGATCTGACCTTGTGTTGAAGAACTTTGTAGAACATATATTTTCCGGCCTCGCAGGACAGTGTGTCAGATTTAATAAAGTCATGCGGGTGAAATGTAGTATTCCAAGACACAACAATGACGTCAGCTCATTTGGAATAGGAAATCCGTTGACGAAACAGCGTTCTTCCTCAGCAGTGAACAAAAAGATACTGCATTCACCCACTGTACTTAACCCTTTAGCATTCACTCCTCGAAGAAAGTGATGTATTCTTTTATTTTTGTTGTTGATTTTCTACTATGTAGGGGCAGTGGACTAAACCACCAATATGTTATAACCCTTTGCCAAATGGTTGAGATGCAGTTTGATGATAAAGGAGCCTAAAACCATGTAAGATGTCCCAAAAAGGTACTGTATATTTTAGTTCCAAGTAGCGACAGTATATTGACACAAAAGGTGAGCAAAACATTACTGCGTTAACTTGCAAAACAAGCGCTTTTACTGTAGTTTCACAGCAGCATATTTCTTGGTCAAGTGCACTCTTGGTCACATTAAAATTCAAAGTTCATTCAGATTCAGAGGTCACACAGGGAAACAGCCGGTGTAGCCCATAAGTTTCCAAACAATGATAGCAGAGTCTGGCGTTTAAGTGCTGTGTTCATGGACTTTGGCTGATACTGATGTCTGTGGGAAGTTCATTGTCAAAAGTGATTGGGACATCTTTGGAGATCTTGTCGTTATTGTGACAGGACAGACATGGAAGTGGTTACGTTGATACCTCTGCAGTGAGAAAACACATCATAAACACACTGTGATACGATGTTACCTTTTCCATAATGCAACATTTTCTCACTTCTCCCACAGACAAAAAAGTGTGAATTAATGCTGTGTAAATCCACAGTTTTTCAGGATTCTGGCTTAAGCGTAGCCATGCTCTTTTTGACTATAACATTTCACTTAATGGCTAAATCAGTACTTCAGTAAAACTCTCTTCTCAGCAAGAAGGTCATGGGTTTGAATCCTGGTAGGAACAGTGGCTTTCGAAGTGGAGTTTGCATGTTCTCCTCCGTGGTTTCCTCCGTGTACTCTGATTTCCCCAAACAATAAAAACATGCTCGGTAAATCATCCAGCTCTGGTCCTGACCAAGCCGAGCGTCAACATCTCCAGATGGGTTCCTGGGTGCTGTTCTTCTGTGACCACTGCTCCTGACAGAGGCCCTAGTGGCCTCAGGACGGGTCAAATGCAGAGGACAACGTTTCCTAAGGGGACAAATAAAGTGCACATATACATTTTTCATTTCTAAGTGGAGTTTGCATGTTCTCCCCGTGTCTGGGTGCTCCGATTTCTCTTAGCACTTAAAACATGTACACTAGGTCCTGTCCGGACCAGGATTCATACCCAGGACCTACTTGCTGAAAGTGCTAACCACTCAGCCACCGTGTCGCCCACTAAAACATTTACATATCCTTCAACTCTGGTCCTGAGCAAGCTGAGCATTCACATGGAGATGGCATTGTACTACTGTAACCAGTGACCATTGCTCCTGACAGAGGCCCTAGTGGCATCAGGATGGGTCAAATAAGGAGTATAAAGTTCCCTATGGGGACTATGCACTATAACTTAACCTTAACCTTAATCTGTTTTAGCGAACCTGTCAATCAGATGCACTCGTCTGAACTGAACAGTCTTGGCTACAGAGTCTGCCACAAGGCATGTACAGTATTCCATTTAGAGATTTTATATACACAAATCTTCCATGCAAAGAATCCAGATTAGACTTTGACATGAAGTATTTGACAAGATCTATTGCCTTCATCACAACTTTGCTTTCAGTGCGTGGCTCACTCCCACAAAAGGGTCATGACTGGCTGAAATACAATGGAGAATCTGGGAAAAAATCCGGGATTATCTATTCACTAAATCTAACTCAAGGCAAAGCACAGAAGTCAGTGCAACTCCAGCCTGCCAATTTCTCAGCATTGGGGATAGAAGTGCACTTGGGGACAGCAGCGACTCGGGACTGGGTTGCACAAGGCACTAGGCTGTTTGGCTTTGGGTGTATGCTTGACAAGGTATGAATCCGAAACCCAATACCATCACAGATGTTCTGCAAACGGGACCCTGTTTCCAATTTTGCGTCATTTCCACACAACGTTTGCTTATTCTTAATTTTTTATTCCAAGGAGCAGGATCTGGCCAATTCACCAGTTTGCTTCCTTGCATTACAATCAGAGTTAACAAGGTAGAATTGGGGTGGAAGGTGAATTGCAAGTGCAGGTCAGAAAGGCACTGAATTTAAAATGAGACTCTTCTGTTGTGGAGCCAGTGTTCTCTGTTGTGACAATGTCTGTATATAACCAACATCTGCGGTAGATGGGAACCCGCCCAAGTCTTGACGATTTGGTGTCAAGCTGTTTGATGTCAAGTTGGATTTATTTGGATAAAATGTGTCAGAAAAACAGATTGTATTCAAGTTCATGTCCTCCTGAGTAAGTTCTGTCTCATAAATTTGGTCTCAGTTCATCGCATAGAAACAGCCTCTGTGGTTTTCTAACTCAAACCAAGATAATGTTGTTAATAAAAGACTTGCTGTAAAATATGTTTCATTACAATGTGAGAGGGTTGATCTAATAAAATAAACCTAGTACTAATGATATGAGTGAGGAAGGGTGCAACACATTCAAGTTAAGACTAGGGTCGACTAGGGTTCATAAAACTGGCCATAATCAACCACAGAATGGAAAGTGTGAGAATAGATAAATACTGTACATATGATTTGCTCCAACTGCAGTGGATTGCAAAATAATTTGACTTTTTGTCATGTTTACTCCTAGTAATTTTAGAATGATATTCACTGACGGACACCCTTCTCCGGACACAGAATTTCAATTATTCACACACACATAGTTTACATGTGGTTTACTAAGATCAAAATATAAGGTGATGTGATATGTGGAGAGTTATGCAGTAAATATATATAAAAAAAATAATTCAAAACAATTGACAGAAAACACTGGGGAGCAGTGTGAAGGCCCCCTCGTCTCTCTTGATGGTCTGTACCCCCCATTTCCTGATTTCAATCTCCTCTATGATCCATCTTTTGTATTTATATCCTTATATTCCAACTATTTTTGCATTGTTCCAGTCCATCATATGATTTCCTCTTTTGCAGTGGTCAGATATTGCTGATTTGAAGTTTTCTTGCTTTACTTTTTTCGTACTGGATCTTGTTAATGGCGTTTGTTTACCTTTAGTGAGATCACATTTTCTCTCCGGTTGTATCCAGTCTTGTACAAGTATTTTCTAAGTCCGTATACACATTCTATATACCAGGATGGCCGAGTGGTTAAGGCGTTGGACTTAAGATCCAATGGACAGTAGTCCTCGTGGGTTCAAACCCCACTCCTGGTAATGTTTGTTTCTGGTAATCTGTAGACGAACACCTAGCTCCCAAAAGAATATCACAACCTTGGTTTAAATCTGGTTTCCCAAAATCAAACTATAAGTCATGTGCAGCATAATCCAGCACAAGTAGTAAACAGTAGACAAGGTGAAGGCCCCCTTGTCTCGGTTGATGGTCTGTTCGCGCCACTTCCTGCTTTCATTCGCCTCTTTGATCCATCTCTTGTATTTATATCCTTGCGTTCCATTATATGATTTTCTCTTTTGCAGTGGTCAGATGTTGCTGATTTGAGGTTTTCTTGCTTTGCTTTTCTCTTAGTTGATCTTGTTAGTGGCATTTTGTAACATTGCATTTTCTCTGGTTTTATCCAGTCTTGTGCAGGACATGTATACACCAGGATGGCCGAGTGGTTAAGGCGTTGGACTTAAGATCCAATGGACAGTAGTCCTCGTGGGTTCAAACCCCACTCCTGGTAATGTTTGTTTCTGGTAATCTGTAGACGAACACCTAGCTCCTGAACAAATATCACAACCTTAGTTTAAATCTGGTTTCCCAAAATCAAAGTATAAATCATGTGCAGCACAAGTACTCAAATGAAATATAGACTATAAAGACATATAATACACTGTGGTGTGTATGTGGATCAAGGTGAAGGCCCCCTTGTCTCGGTTGATGGTCTGTTCGTGCCACTTCCTGCTTTCATTCTTCTCTTTGATCCATCTCTTGTATTTATATCCATTATATGATTTTCTCTTTTGCAGTGGTCAGATGTTGCTGATTGGAGGTTTTCTTGCTTTGCTTTTCTCTTAGTTGATCTTGTTAGTGGCATTTGTTTACATTTTGTAACATTGCATTTTCTCTGGTTTTATCCAGTCTTGTGCAGGCCATGTATATACCAGGATGGCCGAGTGGTTAAGGCGTTGGACTTAAAGGGCTCAGTGGTAGAGCGCATGCTTTGCATGTATGAGGTCCTGGGGTCAATCCCCAGCATGTTGAATGTCATTTTAATCAAATTAATGATGCCATGTTGCTACTGCAAATATAGTACCTATAGTATCAGAGTGTACTCTGATTCTTTGGCTGTTAGTCAGAGTACTGCAAATTGTCACTAGCTGGATTAGTTTTTTTTAAATCTTTGAAACATAGATTTTGGCAGTGGTGGGATTTGAACCCACACCTCCATAGAGACTGGAGCCTAAATCCAGCTCCTTAGACCTCTCTGCCACACTATCGTTTGGAGGTCTATTAGTATGCAAGTAAACCTCGAGTTAATATCATGGCCACTATGCTATTGAGCCTGATCGTTTCCCTTCAGATATTGACAGTCTGTTGCTGTGGCCGTACCCTCCAGTGAATGGACTGTCTCCAGGTCCGAACAGGGTCCAAACACATTACAAAAGGTCCGAACAAGGTCCGAACACAATCTGAACGAGATCAAAGGCTTTTCGGCCCTTCAGGTCACAGCAGAGATGGATAGAGGGGGAGGGGAGAGAGCGAGAGAGAAGAGATAGCGGGGAGAGAGATTTCAGATTCATGCAGCAAAAACCAAATAGTCTTCCTGAAAATGTGAGACAGGCTTCTTAGAATTGTTGCAAAACACATATTTATTCCTTTTGTTGCCTCAATAATAAATTTTATTTAAAGTAAAGATAAGGATCATGATAGCCACGGTAACCAAACCTCCAGCATTCCAGAACCAAAGGAATGTAGCTGCCGTCACGGGAACATGACATAATGTCCAAATGATGTCATCAAAGATTCAAAGTCGACAGTGTGAATGTTTGAGCGTGGAGACAGTCCCAGACAAGTAAAAAAGAGAGTACGGACCGAGGATTTAACCGCGATAAACAGAACTGAGCAAAATGTCGTGCTTCAGAAGAAGATCCAAGAAGGACAAGCTTATAGAAAAGCTTGAACACTACGTGATGGAGTTGGAGGAACGACACCTGATTGTGGTTGAGGATCTGAAGAGGGAGAAACAACAGAAGGGCGAGCTGGAGAAGACTCAACAGGAAGAGAGTCGACTACAGCAGCAGCAAGTGAGTCAGCTCCAGTCTGCCTTAGAGGCGGCTCAACTGCAGGCTTCAGAGAGCTCCACTACTGCCCAACGCCAACAGGATATTACTGTTCAGGAGAAAACAGTTCTCCAAGAGACTCTGAGTGAAAGGACAGGACAACTGCAGAAGGCTCACGAGGAGATTCAGGCCTTGAAAGACGCAAATGCAGAAAAAGCCAAGCGGTATATGTCAATCGTCACCGAGCACCAAGATGAGAAACAGGAGATTTTTGACAGAAACCAGGAGGCAATGGACTTGTTGAACGCTCAAATACTGGATGCCAACAGCACCATAGACAAGCTGAAGACCCAGATGCAGGAGCAAGAGACAAAACTGGGGACAGAAGTTGCTCAGTTAAAGACAATACTGGCCAAGACCAAGAAAGAGCTAGAGGAATACAGTGCAAATGTCGTCATGAAAAATTCTCTCATTGATGCAATGGAGGCCGAAAACGCCAAAGTCAAAGCTGAGAATACAAAGCTTCAGACTATCAATCAACTGATTGAAAACGAGAAGGAGAAGGAGAAGGAGCAGCTGGACAAGACCCAGAAAAAGTTGGAGGAGTATAGCGCGGATTTCCTCGTGAAAAACTCTGTCATTGCTGCGAAGGAAGCAGAAACCGCCAAAGTCAAAGCTAAGAATACAAAGCTTCAGACTATCAGCAAACTGATTGAAAATGAGAAAGAGAAGGTCAAGGAGCAGCTGGCCAAGACCCAGAAAAAGTTGAAGGAGTATAGCGCGGATTTCCTCAGGAAGAACTCTATCATTGCTGTGATGGAGGCAGAAAACGCCAAAGTCAAAGCAGAGAACAGTGAGCTCAAGACAAGAATTTTCGATCTGGAAACTCAGCTGAAAAGCGTACACGCTGCAACAGAGAAAAGACCTCTTGTGGCACGGAATAAGTCCATGAAGGAGGTGGAAGAGGCTGTGAAGGAGGCCAGGAGGACCTCAGATCACATGATCCAAGAGCTGCGGAGAAAGATTGAGTTGAAAGACAAGACAATCTGCCAACTGAAGGAAAGCAAACAGAAGGAGAAGGAACAGCTGGCCAGAACCGAGAAAAGGTTGATAGAGTGTCGCACAAACTCCGACCAGAAAAGCTCTTTTATTGCCCAGATGGAGGCGTACATCGCAGAACTCAAAGCTGAGAATAGACAGTTGTCGGGGCAAAGTGATGAAGAGTATGAGGATTATGAGGAGTATGAAGACGACCACGAGACCACAGAAGAGTGGGAGGAAGAATATACAGAGACTGAAAACAATTAAGCAAGGCCATCTGTACGAGAACCAGAGCTGAAGACTATTCGTGGAATTGTCTGAAGAGGAAAGAAGAAAGAGAGAGTGTAGCATGAGAGATGAGAACAAATATTGGCAGCTGACAGCACTGACTGAAGGAAAGTAGAAGCAAGAGAAAAGCATCAAAAACAGGAGGAAAACCCATGTAGGCTTATAAGTGACCTGGACAAATCAGCCAAGAAGCCCATTCAGTTATTACACCATCATATCTAGAAGGCAATGACAGATGAAGCTGTGAAGATTAAACACCTCGAGGCTAAAATTCTGGATCAGCAGCTGACAGATGTACACGCCTCTGAACAGGACAAAGACTTGCCCAGGTGTTAATAAGACGCCAATAGCCCAAACAAAATCCCCCAAAAGACAACATAGATTTAAGGTCACTTCCACTTCAACAAAGAGATTCAAAAGAATTCAATATCACAGGGAGCAGCCAAATTTGGCTGACCTTCAAAATCAAAAATTACTAAAACCGATAGAGACAGTCATGATGCTAAAGCTAACAGCTAGCACATATTGGGCCTGGTCTCCTCGTGTGAGGCCTGGGCACCGCTTGGATGGGAGACCCGATATTCCCACCAGGTGCTACAGTGGGGCGGCTGTAAACTTGTCGTTTTGTCCTTGGGCAAGGCACTTCACCCACTTTGCCTTCTGTGAATGTTGTGCGTGTGTGAATGGCAGGTGGTGGTAGGAGGGGCCTCTTTGGCAGCCTCACTTGCAGCAGATTGCCCCAGGGCAGCTGTGGCTAGTAGCTCACCACCACCGCGTATGGAATGAATGATTAGTGTGGCGAAATGCATGAAATAAGAGGTAGAAGTAGCACTTTGGTGTAGAAGTAGCACTTTGGTGTCATGACCAGCACTTTATAAATGCAGCAGAATCGCTAACAATGGCTACAAAATTAGTTTTATTAGGATTAGGATTAGGATCTGGCTCCAGAGGCTTGAGTTTGATCTTTGGTCGTCGTTGATCTTGAGATGTTTAGATGAAACAGGAATAGACTTTAAACAGAAGTGGAAGTAATCTTGAAAATGGTCTTCAATAGTCACCCCCCCACCCCCTCAGCAATACAAGAAAACAAAATAAAAATAAATAATAACATCTAACTTGTGGTTTGTGGTATATTTGAAAGTCAACCAACACAAACTGAGTGTGTCTGGATAAAGAACCGATTGTGATTCAGTTTATTTGTGATTTAAATCCACCCTGTGTCATTTTTACAGCTGCTCCATATGCAAAAACATGTTAAATAATAACAAATGTGACCTTTTTAAGAATATTTACCTCCACCATGTTTTTGAATTGTAAACATAGGCTTAGAATTTAACTGATAAATACAATACAATTCAATACAATTTATTCTTGTATAGCCCTAAATCACAACAGTCATCTCAGAGGACTTAACAAAACCAGTGAAATCACCATCACAGATCAGAGAATCAACGGTTAAAACACAAAAAGAATAAAGAACACATGTTAAAAACATAAATAATAAAAAAAATAAAATAATAATAATTGTCCATACATGTTGTAGAATGTTAAAGTGTCCTGGATCATCACCACATCCTTTTTGTTGGACACTAACTGTCCAACAAACCCTCCTGCATCGGCAAGGAAAGCTCATGAGAAAAACCCACTGGGAAAAAAGTGAGAAACCTCGGGGAGACCCACAGTTTGAGAAAGGGATCCACTCCCACGGACGGACCGGCTGTAGATCCAGGACCTGAGCTAAAGAACGTGGACCAGCGGCCGCTGAACGTGGACAGGTCCGGTGCAGGACTGAAGCACTCGCAGGCGGGTCGGGCGGGGCAGTCCTCAGGTGTAGATGGAGGAGGCCAGGTCCGTACCATGAAACAGAAAAAGGGACAACGGGTGAATAGCAATGAACAAACTATAGTCAAATCCTAATAACACTAAACGGATAAAGTAGGAAAGAGGAGAGGATAGCGCTCAAATTACCCTACAAATGTCCATGAGAGAGGGGTGCTCTCCGTGAATATGCGCCATCTTGAAAAACAGTGGTGGATAAGGGACAAAAAGTATGCAAGAAACGCGTTTTACATGAGCTACTGAAATCGTTGCTTTCACTGTGCCTTCACAAGTTGGAAGAAGGAACCATGGGGGACCAGAGTTATATAAAAGAACCATGGAGGACCACAGTTATGTAAACCAAAAATGGAGGACCAAAGTTATGTAAAAGAACGGTCCAAACAACAATCTTATAGAAAAACAATTATGCAGAAGTCCAGCGTCAAAGCAGCAAAGTTTCCACATCGCAAACCACACGCACAAAGACAGCGTTAACACAAAAAGAGGCACATCGTGTAGTTTGTACATGTGGCAAAGTGGAGGCTGCTACACGCCCCGAAAATAATTACCAATTAAATAAAAGAAAGAAAAACCAGCAACGCCAGGGCAGAGTGCCCAAAATAAAATTAAAATAAAAGCGCTCTAAGGCGCACAAGTTCGTTCAATCATTAAGAGGCATAGGCAGACAGTCTGTATACTGATTTATTATTCTACATTATGTTTAGTTCATTTATAGTGATTCACATCTACTTTACACGAGCCCATCTTCCAGTCACGATGGACTCAAGAGCACAGGTGAACACAAAAAGAATCAGAACAGGGAGAGAAACGAGAGACAGCAGGAGAAACAGCGGTGGGCCGCGATGTGGCCAGTCCTCCAGCCTATGGGTAAAATAGAGTTAACTTACGAGTAACCACAATGCTGTTAGTGTGTGCAGCTAGAACCTACTTTCATACAGCAATTGCCGAGCACACACCCTTGACGGGTGACGGTTTAAAGGCCAGACCCACAGCCGGCTACGACACACTCGGACCCCAACGAGGGTGGCCAGACGCCAAAGTGACAGAACAGCATGGCTACACAGAAGCAGGGTTCGCGGGGCACAATGCCGCGCCGCGGCACTAAAACAATTGTTAACATTAGCGGTTGCAGCATACCAATATTAGAATTAACACTATAGCTTCTCTACCTGGAGCAGGAGAAGGGCTGGCGCAACGACCCACAGGAGACGGAAGTGCAGAGGTAAACAAGAGAGGCGACTCGAGGCTATTTATACTGTCTGTATGCGCCCTCTACTGGACAGAAATATGGTGGCCAAGACCAGCTTGCCACATACACAACAGACTCACACGTGAACAATCGTAACTTTTTCACACTGACAATAATGAGAACGAGGCAGAATCTGCAACAGTTTCAGGATGATCTGACCCGATCTGATCCAACCAATGTTCCCTCTAAGTTGCGCGCGTGCGCAATTGCGCAGTGCTTTTAGGGTGTCAGCGCACAGACAACTTTTTCCTGCACACAATGAAAATCCAGCGTCCTGTGCCTCCGGCACAAACGACGCGGGCGCATATTTCAACAGTGAATGGACTACAGTGGATCTACGCAGGCTTCATTCTCTAAATAGAAAAAGTCAGATCCGAAAGCTCTCTGTCTCTGACCATGAGGTACACTGTCCGAGTGCGGGAGAAGCGCCCGACACAGAAGTCTGAAGCTGCTTTTGATCCAGAACAGGGCTCGGACCAACTACACCCTGCACACCGTGAACTCGCACACTTGGTCTTGCCGCGGACTTGCGAGTGGTGTCTCACGTGCACTACACCAGCTGCAGTGTGTGCATGGAGCCACAAACACACCTAACCCGCAAGCACTTATGTAGGGAAGACCAGGTCTGGTCAGACCAGCGTCCCCTTCAGTTTAAAACAAAGTTTCCTATTGCTGAGTACAGTTGGTTTTGTGGAAATAAGACTATTATTATCTTAGATAATTATTGGTCTATGGATCTTATTTTATAAAGCCATATGACTAAATAAAACCATGTATACTATGTGTTAATAAACTCTAAACAGTCTATATTAAATATGAAAAGACAAAATCCACTTTGAATATTTTTTTGTTTTTAGTGCAATTCACCAAATATGTTCTACTTTAAAGGAGCAGTATGTAAAAATCTGGCCAAAAGTGGTACTGCAGTCAGAGTCAATATTTTGTAGTCCCCTCCCATTGTCCCTGACTCAGGTTGTTAGATACACACCAAATCCAGCAGCAAACACAGGGAATTATTTTATCAGTTGTTTGTCTCCATGCACGTTGCCATGATAGCCGTGCTAATGTTGAATTGAATGTTTTTTTATTTAATGTGAACATTTGAGATGATAAAAAAAATATAAGCAATGTAATTATACATTGATTATGCAAAATAAATAAGCAATTGTTGTCCAAAATATGAGTGGGAAGAATGGATGTTGGAACATATTTCTTGTGTACAGGACGTGTGTACAGGAGGTGCGTACAGGAGGTGCGTACAGGAGGTGAATGGTTTTCAACAGAGATCTCTCGCTCAGAGTGTTCCACGTGCCGCTCAGGAGGTTTGTGTTTTTGCCCTGACCCATGAAAAATTAGAGGGAACATTGAGTCCAACTACTATCACACGTTTCAACTAAACTTATTCAGGGAAAAAGACTCAAATAAATCTAAGTCCAGCGCCTAAGACCTCTCGGCCACACTACCTTTTGGAGCTGTATTTGTATGCAGGTAAAGCTCGAGTAAATATTACGGCCAATATGCTATTGAGCCTGATCGTTTCCTTTCAGAGTATTGTCAGTCTACTGCTGTGGCCGAGAGATTAAGGCGATGGTCTCGAAATCCATTGGGCTTTCCCTGCACAGGTTCCAATCCTGTCAGCAACGTGATTTAACGTATGTCAATGTGTTCTTGACAAGTACTCATTTGCTTGATTCCTGAGCTCTGGTAACTTGAAGAAGGGATGGAACTCAATGACACACTACATTCTTAGCATGCATGAGGTACTTGGTTAAATCAATCAGTCATTCCAACATTTGTCATGGTTCTGATGTTTTTTTCAATGTTGTTGGTCAATCTTTGGTTGATTCAACTTAATTAACCAGAGAAGCCTGCTAGCTGGAATTTAGCTCCAGTAGTATTCCATCTTATAATTGCACATCTTGAAAACAAGTTGTTGTATAACCAAACTTTAAAACAATATACTTAACCCACCGAGATGAAGTATCTTTTTAAAATGAAAAGGTTTCTACTACTGTCAGCCTGCAGTGGTTCTTGCCCACACTGGTTACCGTGACACCCACCCCTACATGCCTTATCATACTTTTTATTCTTCATGTTAATAAATATGTTCATAAATGGTGATAAAGTCCATGTGTCCGGGATCATCACCACGGTCCTTATACTCTCCTTCATTGGCCAAAAAAACTCTAAAAACCCAAACGTAAGTAAATAAAAAACAAAATAATATTTGATCCATTAAAACCAAAGCGATCGTTCCTGAAACATAAACATGCATGTGGACTTCACCGTAACTAATAATATGAACTCACTGTATTAAATGTTACCATCTGTTACTGCTTCGATTCAAAACCTCAGAATGCCACTAACGATGAAATAATAAAAGGCATTAATCTTGTGCTTGGACTTGTTGTAACGCAATCGTGGACAGTTTCTTCTTGTTCATCTGAGTCAGCGCTGCAGCTCATCCAGACTCCGTTGCCCATTGAGCTGTTTTCCTTCAGCTCTAATGTGTTATGTCTTCTGCAAGTGTCCAGACTGGGCTCCACTTGTGTGAGGAGATTCCCTGGGCCAATCCCCACCATTAGCCCATGACTCCTTTTTCCAAGTCGCCATATAATTTGGGACTGTAAAAGTGCCTACAGTTTAACATTCTTGGTAAATCTCCAAGTGAGACTACCGTACGCTTGCTCCTGACAGACATCGACCACACCTGGGCTGCTCAGACTGCTCAGCGTTATTTAGTGTTCGGCTCTTTTACTCCAATGTAACGGCTTCATTAAATGAGCTTAAAATGGTCCATATAACAGCTCTGTACAATATAAAACAGTGTGGCTTTGTGAACGTGCGAAAGCAAACACAAGGCTTACAGAGTGTGGAGTTCACATCAGGGGTCTGAGTTACTGGAAGTGAAATGGTGTAATTCAGAAAAATGACACATTCAAATGCAAACGTTTTAGAAAGTCAAGTTAAATTTGCAGCGTTTCTCTCATCCTTTACCTCCAGTAGACTTCCTGAACTGAGCTCATGCCCGTGCCATACGCCCTTAATTCTATACACACAGCTTGAGTTATTGTTATAGGCAAAAAAGAGCCAGAAAGGTTTTTAGATTTGGATCTGCAAGAGTACTTGTCCATGTGGCACTAGGGCTAATGGTTAATGGCCTTATGCTAACAACAGTCTGTCTGCTGGATCCATGCAGCTGCAGCAGTGTGGTGGAATAGACCACTTCTATAACATTATACAATTTGTGTGTTGATGTTGGGCCTTAAACATATAAATGTATACATAATGGAATATGAGTGGTCAGGATGAGCAAAACACTCCCATCTAGTTGTAGGGGTTAGAAAATACATTCACATTTAAAATGATCAATAATGTTTGTATTATGTGGATTATACCAGTGATAATTGATACAAGTTTTTGGACCAGGAGCAGGAGATTGATGGTTACTGTTTACCAGCTGGTACCATGTAGTACAGTGAGAAACATAACATGACAAACAACATCAAGTTGATTTTTACAGTCTGCAGATAATATCTCGGTTTTAGAATATAAAAATAGCAGAGAGTGAGAAGTTTCTGTTTGGAGGTGAATGGATTATTATAAGCTTTTTGCTGCGTCCAATCCCTTTTCAAAACCAAATCAAGGGACATTTAGAACAGGGAAAAATGTGACGGTTATTGGGATTAATCACAACATTAATATGATTAATCACAATTCTATATTTGAATGGTTTGACAGCACTATCATAAACACACCGAACTTCTACATGAGGCGACAGGTGAACTTGAGACTGCTTCCAGGTGGTCGCTGTCGGCTGAAGCCCCCTCCACCAGCACAGCCCAGTGTGCTCTGTGTATGTGGTTCAGGTAAGTCCATTTATTATTTGGAGCAGGTCCCTTCTGGTGCCTTAAACTCGAGCTTTTGACCCAGTGGTATTTGCTGGAAGGCATTTAATAATGTCCATGTCCAGCTGAAGTGAGCTGTGCACAGCCCCCTGCACACATCGGCCTTGTTTCATTAGTGCAGCACACATGGCAGAGTGTGGATGGAGCACTAATATGCTCAGTGTTATGTTTCAGATTCCTGACCACTCGCACTGAACTCCCAGAAGAGGGCCTTGGCAACAAAGAGCCTGATGACAAATGTCTATAAATACAACAGGGGGCTTTGGTTGTCCTGTGGTTCACAGAGTGTTCATGTCAACAAACAAGGATTTACAATAATCATGATCTAGAGAAATATTGCTAATTCAGTGTTTAGTGATTTATCTTCACGAGGCCCATGTGGTTATTCTGCTGTATCAAAGGGCAGCATGGTGGTGCAGTGGTTAGAGCTTGTGCGTCGCAGCAAGAAGGTCCTGGGTTTGATTCTCGCCCTTCTGTGTGGAGTTGCCTGTTCTCCCCGTGTCTGCGTAGGTTTACGTTACCAATAAAATCATGTACAAGAGGTCTGACATGTGCCTCCTGTAGGCAACTCTGCTCCTATCTCTGTTTGGAGTGAGATTTGTTAAGCGCTTTGTGACTCTGGTCTGTGAAAGACGCTATATAAATAAAGATTACTTACTTACTGTTGTGTCATTGGACAAGATATAGGCATCCTCTCTACAGCCAGTCATACTGTTCACATGCAAGAATTGGATTAATGGCCAACTTTCATTTAAATCTTTTGAGTAAAATCTATGAAATGAATTGTGATATATGTGAAACCTTGACCTAATGTGCTTATATTTTCACAGTCTCAATTTCCCCAAATGATGGCTGTGAGTCGCGACTGCTTGTTCTTGCATATTTGCTTCATGAAACCAAGTAAACTGGACAAGACAAGAAGATGCCTTCGAGTGAGTGGGAAACTTCCAGGCTTATATTAGATGCATGTATAGGTTTGGTCATTGCATCGATATACCTACATACCGTATCTGCACCACAGCATGTGTTTCATGTTTTGGTTAAGCCAAACTGTTGAAGTATACTTGTCACTGTGGAAATGTGCAAATGACTTGTGAGCATGTGTGAGAATCAGCTGAGCATGTGTGAAGCACTCAACGTAAACAAGATGGTGCTTAGCTGCTGAGACAGGAGAGGTCTGTATGTCTGCCCCCGGCAACCCCCCCGCCCCCCGCCCCCGCCCCACCACACCACCCGGCACCCCGCCACACCGCCCCACCACGGTAGACACACACCCCCCACCGACCCAAAAACCAAACGCCCACGACCCCCCCCCGCCAACCGACAAACACCACGGCCCCCCCCGCCCCCCCCCCCCCCGCCCCCCGGCGCCCCCCGGCCCCCCCCCCCCCCCCGCCCCCGCCCCCCCCCCGCGGCGCGCCCCGCCCCCCCCGCCCCCGCGCCCCCCCGCCGCCCCCCCCCCCCCCCCCCCCCCCGCCCCCCCCCCCCCCCCCCCCCCCCCCCCCCGGCGCGCCACAGAGAACGGAACCCCCCCCCCGCCCCCCCGCCCCCCGCCCCCCCCGCCGCGGGCCCCCCCCGCCGCCGGCACCCCACCCCCCCCCCCCCCCACCCCTGCAACCCCCCAACCCCCCCCCCCCCAGCCCCACACAGGCCCCCCAGACAACCACACACACACACCAACACACCCCCACCCCATCCCTTCCTGCACCCAATAATTCGACCAACCAACCCAAATACACCCCCCCCCTCCCCCCCCCACCAACCAAGCAAAGAAACCCCCCCCCGCGCAACCACACCGACACAAACCCCACCCACCCCCAACCCCCAACCACCAACACAGCCCACCAACCACCCGACCACCCACCACACCCCGCCACACCAAGCAACCCTACACCCAACCCAACACCCACCCCCCCCACAACACACGACACCGCCCGCCATCCGACCACCCCCGCCCACCGACAACCCCACGCCCCACGCCACCCACCCGCACCCACAAGCCCACCACGCACATTACCGCCCCCGACCCCCCCACCCAACACACACCCGCCGCCAGCACCCCCACACAACCCCACACCACCCCACCACCCAAACACCCCCCACCCAACGCCCGCCCACCACCCCCGACCACCACCACGCCCCCCCAAACACCCCCCCCCAACCCCCCCCCCACCAACAACACCTCCGCCCAACCCGCCCCCAGCACCAGCTTACCACAACAAACCCATAGACAGAATACGAACACAACCCAACTCAAAATCACAAACACCACACCCACCAGTCTCATTTTGTCCCCTACACACAACTCCAAATCCCAACACTCCACTTCATCCAACAAAACCGCTTCGAAAACCACCGCATAACCGCCACGCAGGTACCCCCGCCCACCACATACACACAATAGCACCCACCTTCCCACATCGCTCAACCCATACAACCCCCCCCCCCCATAAACGCTATAAACCTCATGAGCCACCCCACGCCCCCCCCAGACCCCCGCCGCCCCGCCCCCCACCCGCACACACCCGCCCACCCCCGCCCCCCGCCCCCACCCAACCCCCACCCCCCACCCCCCCACCCCCCATAGCCAGCCCCCCCCCACCCCCGCCGCCACCACACACCCCCGCACCCCCCCACAAAACAACCCACCAACAACCCGCCCCCCCAACACAACACCAACCCCCCCACCCCGCAACCGCCCGCCCCACCCCCCACCCGCCCCCCCGCGCCCCCCCCCCCCCCCCCCCCCCCCACCCCCGCCCGGCCCCCCACCCGCCCAGGCCGCGCCCCCCCCCCCCCCCGCCCCCCCCCACCCGCGCCCCCACGAGGCACCCCCCACCCAACCCCGACGCCAAGCCACCCAACCGCCAAACGACGCACCCCCCACCAACCCCAACCGGCGCGCAGCCACGCGAGCCCAACCCAACACCCACAAAACCCAACGCACAGAAACAGGGCACCGCGCAAAGACCGACAAAACCAAGCGGCACCCCCCGCAAACCAACCAAAACACCCGCAACAACAAACAACAAACCACACACAAACACCGCAACAAACCCACAAGCAAAACGAACCCCCGCCCCCCCCCCCGCCCCACCGCCCGAAAAACAAGACAAAGGACAAGGAAACGGGGCAGAAACAAGAGGAAGACAAGCCAGGGGGGCAAGGGACCCAACGGGGGAGGGACAAAACACCCCCCCCCAGCCACCCGCAAAGACCAAAGCCACGCAGGAACCCAAAGCCCGAAACCAAACGCACGGGGCCCGCCCCGCCCCCGCCCCGCCAGCACGCAGACCAGCGCACAGCAAGCCCCCCACCCCCCCCCCACGCCCACCACAGCACCACCACACCACCGCACAAACGACCAACCAACACCCGAGTGAGAACCACCACAAAGCACACACCCCGCAAATAAACACACAGCGAACACACCACACCGCACACACCCGGCACCACCCGCGCACAGCACCCCCCACCAGCCCCCCCCCCCCGCAGACCTCCCCCCCCCCCCGCCCGGGGGGCACCACCCGACAACACCGCCCCCGCCCGCGCCCCGCCCCCCGGCAGACCGAGCCCGCACGCCCGGCCGCCCCCGCGCGCCGGGCCCGCCGCCCCCCCGCCGGCGGGCGGGGGGGGCGGGGGGGCGCCGGGCCCGCGCGCCCCCCCCGGGCGGGCACCGCGGCGCCCCCACACACCGCCCCCACCAGGGCCGCGACGAGAAGACACCCCCCCACCACCCCCCACAACAAACCCCCACAACGGCCCCCACACACGAGGCCGGCGGGCCACGCCAGAGCCCCGGCGGCACAGGCGAGGCGAGCGGGCGCGCACCACGCCCATCCACACCCCCCCACCACACACACACACACAATGACAACCCAATCCACCCCACACCCCCGCAAAAGCCCCACAACACCCCCAACCGCCGGCACACCCACAGACACCCCAGCCCCCCACACGAAACCACCCCGCCCCCCGCACCCCACCGACCCCAACCCCCCCCCCGACCACAGACCCACGACCCACGAGACGACAACAAAAAACACCAACAACACAAACAACACAACCCAAAAAAACCAACACAGACAAAAAGACAAAACAGAACAACACCCCACCCCCCCCCGTTGCCCTCTCCACCCATACCCACTCCCACTTTTTCACTCAACCTCTCCTCTCCTTACACCCCAATACTTCCCTGCTATTCCCGCCTTCGCCTTGCCTCTGTTTTGCAAGCGCTCCTCATAAAACCAAGATCTCATCCCCCATCTCTCCCCTTACCATACCTGTTCCCCATTTTCTGACTAACCCCCCCCCCCCCTCCAATCGTTATTTACATTAACCTGCACTTTACCCCTAATGATTAAAAAATATAAATGACTCTAACCAACCACCCCACCCCCCCCCCGGCCGCCCCCAAGGGCCCCGCCCGGGGGGCCCCGCGCCGGGCCCCCCCCGGCCCCACAGAGAAGGCCCACCCCCCCCCCGCCCGGCCCCAAAGACCCCCCGGGCCCGACGGCGGCCCCAGCCGCCCCAACGCGCCGCCACCACACCCCCCGCACAGCCGCCCGAGCCCCGAGAAAAGAGCCCACGCAGGTCGCCCACCACCCGGGCCCCCCGCCGACGCCAAGGGCACCGCCCCCCCCCGAAACCCACAACCACAAACCACCCGACACCAACCCCGCCCCCAGCCCACCCGCCACCCGCCAACAAGAACTACACCCGGACGCCACCAGCGCACCCAGGGAAACCCCCCCACGGCCGCCAGCGCGCCCCACCCAAAGAGACCCCCCCCACCCCAGCCCCGCCCGCAACCCCACCCCCCACACCCCAGCCACCGGCACAACAAAACCCCGCCAGCGTCGCCCAAAGACCACCCCCCCCCCCCCCCCGCAATACCGCACCCCCGCCCCCCACCCGCCCCCCCCACCCCCCACCCGCCCACCAGCCACCGAGCAACGCAGCCCGCCTACTTCAGACCCCCCCAATGGCCTCCTGGTGGCGGACTGATTCCAACTCACCCAACAACTACATACATTGAAGTGAACCTATAAAAACCTCATATATGTGGGTTGTGTGCCTGCGCGGTGCTAGTCATGTGTAAAACAACAAAACAATAGTTAGCAAGAGTCTGTGGAGAAAGAATAATTTTGCGGTGTCGAGTATAATCAATTATCTGAATTATTGTAATTTTATTTTATTTTAATAATTTTATTTTATGTTTATTATTATTTAATGCAGTCCCCATTTATCCCAATTCCCACTTACCATTTTGGCAAGTTATTTCGTTATTTACATGCAAGCAGTTTATACATATCTTTGATTAATATATTTTGATAGATATCATAACGTCAATACTCACACCACCTCTAGGTTGATTAATCTGACAATAACACAGGCCAAACTCACCCGTTCTTCTGATGAATTGTCCTTTATGGCTTAGGCTATGGTCAACAAATCAGTCTGGTGTCCCACTGAGCAGGTTCCTCGGGTTAGTATCAGTTGTCTTTCTGCCACCTTACCGCTCCACAGCTCGCAGTGTATCACTCTTTTAACATAAGATCGTATGCGCGGATACGACCAGAAATCCACCACCAAAACCATAGTGAGGAATCTTTCCCTGCAGCTTTCTCTCTCTGGGGTCACAATGACTCACCTCTCAAGTCCACTGTAATTTGTAAAGACCTGGTACACTATCCCTGCAATAATCCCAACCTTTGTAACATGGTAATTATATTTAGTGAAAGGTGTGATCTTGCAAACTCAGCAGTTGGTGTTAGTGGTGTCCAATCTTAATCCAGTAAATGCCACATATGTCGCCATTATATAATCTCTCGATGTCATTTGTCATGTCTACCAGATCATAATCTGAATACTTCTGCTCCCACTTTTTTCCCTTTGTTATACTAATGCGATAGTAAAAGGTTACCAGAATGCCATAATTACTCTCGCCTGTTGCCAACACAATTGAGCACCCCCAAATAGTATTGTACGCCTTTTTTGCACATGCTCCAGTTTATCCCATTCCCTTTTTGGTCTTATTTTTACCCTGTCAACTTTTAGGTTAAACTTTGTACATTCTTTCATCTGTTGCCTGGTACAAGAATGTCATGAAATACTCAGAAATAAGAGATTTGACCACCAGAGTTTTCTCCTTATTCCAAAACAGTTGTATGGTTTTGGCATATCCCCCCTGGCCTAACTCTGTTTCCCAGGCCCACATAAAAAAATCCAGGATATAATCCCTATACCTACCACCATACTCACCCACTCTCGATGTCCTCCAACCGCTAACAGAGTCTAGTCTCATAGGTCGCTATTCATGTTTGAAGTACACGGCAATGGTGAACACCGCACTCTTAAACGTCATACCCAGGCAATACCAGGAATATATGTAGGGTTTAGCATCTTATGAGTTGCTCAATTGCTCAGACTAAAATAGTTAGATTCTGGATCTTAACATGAATATTATAAATAGATATATGTATAGGTAGGAGGGAATGTAGTGAGATATATACATACCATCAATAATTATAAAAAAAACTATTCATATGCATCAAAGCACTACAAAATAAGATCCAATAATCAACTCAAGCCCTCCTAGGATGTTAGTCTCACAATCCTGGGATAAATTATACATCCCTTATAGAGGCCAATATCTCGTCACCCCCCACACCATTATCACTTATTACGGCAGCCAAACCACGGCATGATAAATGCAACTGGCCCCTTTGCATCAGCCCAATCCCAGCAAAGGGCCAAGGAATAGTGGCCACAATTCCTCTCAATCAACCTGAAAGTCCATGCGGACCAATAATTTCAAAACCCCTGAAGCCGCAAAATCTAAAATGGCAATATCCATGATATTCCAACATCCTGACACTCATCGCCCCTGACCCTTCATCAACCCAATCGCCTAGGTCCAGGGGATCCCCAAATCCCTGCCCTCCACCATACCTCCAATGTCTCAAAATCCTGATATCCAGACACTCCGAACCTCAGGGGCCCAGAACCGCAACCTCCCAAGCCTCCAAAGCTGGGAAGTCCCAGATGGGCCCCAAAGATCCAAAAGTCCTTCACACGCCCAATCAGTTCCAAAGGTCGCGCATACTGAGTGCCGCATTCACTAGTCCCTATGCACATCAGACACATTGCATCACAGGACTATCTGGAGGCGGACTCTATAGTGTGCATTATAGGGTTGCTACCCGAACTCCCTAGAACTACCCGCATGTATCTATACTAATAGAGTCAAGCGACCTTCCCTCGCTTGGTCCCCCATGCGTACGCCCTCCATTCTTCTGGATGATAGTAGAATGATATCTTTTCATTACATCAGCAGGCGAAGCTTGCTGGTGCACACTAGTGTGGGACCTAGTGTGGGTTATGTGCTCAAATTGAGGACCTCGTAGATTGTGAGCTCGTACTACAAGGTAATATTTTCAAAGAGTGTACTCGTAGAGTTGGGGGGAAGTTTCAAATGGGCCTGTCCAAGTTGTAGGCGGATGTCCCAACAATGTGTTCTGGTTTTTCGTCACATCACTGTAGCCTCCAACTGCGTAAGTCTGTCTTCATACAGCCTGCAAAGTGGGGCTCTGGAGATTTCCGGGTCAGCGAGTTGACAATGTTATCTTGGCAAGAAGAACACACTGTGACTGTAGTTCACCATGTTTTCATATAAGTTTCCCTATGATCTATCAGTGTGCTGCTGGAGTAGTGTGAGGCTCCATTGAAGCGATGGAATAAGTTCTGGGCATGTTGTCTCCCATAACATCAGTATGGAATGGCGTGCCATAAAAATTGGCCTGCTATGGTTCTCCTCATTTTTATTTCTTTTTTTTTTATTTTCTTTTTATTGCCATCAAGCATATAAGGCGCAGTGCGCTGTAATCCAAATGTCTAATTTTATCCAGACCTACCCAGATTGCCTATCAGTTTATTTTCAGTGTCCTTGGTATGTGACCCTTTCAACACACCCCTTGTGATTGCGGTTAGTCACTACTGCTTCCAAAAATCTGTTTTATATCAGCCTCCCAACATAGTTGAGCCATTGTCCCTGTTACTATTAAAATGCCGAGCCGTTATCAGATGCTTGATAACTCTCGCAGGCCGGACCTTGGAAAGGATCCTGAACATAAATACTTATTGGCTACTGATTCTGCAATTGCTTTGCCAAAGGATAAGAGTTGTCTTCGGGACCGCATCGTGTGATGGGTCAATCTTGTGAGCACGTAAACTACACCCATCCGCTTTCTTATACAGCATCATGTCGATGAAATCAATTACTGATTTCTAGCCCATGAGGGGGGGGCCCATGAGGCGCACTGGGATGCTACCTATGCCCTGCCTTCAACATCCCTTCTGCCTTAGACGAGCCCTTGACATATGTCACAGGAGTACACATAGATGCCGAATGGTTCTGGTACATAAAAGGATAGTCACATGGTGCGCCGTCCTATTTCCTGAAAAAAGTTTTGAGCACTTTATGTGTGTTTCCTACTAGCGTACTTTGCGAATGATCCTGTATAGATTTTTCTTTTTTAGTAAGTCACCGCACGGGTTTACCATATAGTAATTCATAGAAAACTCCTTCCACGGTATATAATTAATGGCCCCTGCAGTTTTCCATGCTGTCACATCATACAAGTGAGGGCTTTCTTGAAATGTGTGGACTGTTATCTTCTACTTTCTACTAAACTGGTGCCTCGGTACCCTCAGGATAGTCCTTCAATACACTGCCATCAGAGCCGTACCTATCCTGATCATACCCAGCTAGTCATTTATAGCAACTCTATCAGCAAACTCATTGTCCCTTTTCCACAAGTCTCTGGCTCTGAAAAAAGAGCAGAAGATAAAAAAGGAAGGATAATGCAGGAAGAAAAAAGAAAAAAAAAACATACAGAATAACACAGGGAAGAAAATAAACACAAACAAAAAAAAAATCGAAGTCATGTGCACTGCACTTGCCAACTGCATTTTGTGACGTACATTCTGATTATGGTTCCTGGCCACCTTGCTGCCATAATTCCAATGATATAGCGTCACAAATTTTTTGTTAGTTGTATGAAATGTGAGTCATGCAATACCCAGAGTGCAAGTGCAAAACACTGTAAGAATGCCCATAGCATCGAGAGTCAGTAAAAATATGTGATAGGGTTCCATCTGGCCGTCACCAAATCCAGCTAAATGGCTTCTAATTCTGCCTACTGAACTGACTTGCCCTGCCAGCGCTCTGCCTTCATTAGTTAAAATCAGGATATGTAACAGATGCTGTTTCCCTGTCAGTATCTGCTGCTCGCATGCAACCATGCATCCAGTATTTTGTCTCTATGCGAGTGTACCAGACAATAAAATAGCAGTGACCCCTCAAACTCTGACCTGCCCACACTTTATGTGAGCAAGTTAGTTTCTTCACATGTTGGTGAACCCTCACACTGTGTTGAACTGGGCCTGAGATAGTAATAGGTAATATTGGAGAGTCCGTGGTTCAAACATGTAACTCGCATATTTTACGAGTAACAGATGAATCTTTTGAGAACATTTTGAATTAGATCATGCAAAAGTGATTCCCTTCCAAAGCTAGCATACATGTTCTTGTATGGCTGTTCTCACAAAAAACCTCTGAGGTCCAAGAGAAAGTTGTAAGTGTAAACCAGTGTGAGTTCTTAAGGCCATTACCTAACGGTGCACATGAGAGAAGTGTGTGTGCTTCTGATCCTCATGAGATTGGAGCTGAATATGTACAATATATTGGGTGCATCTGCATATTTTTCTGAACAACACTGGCACAATAAATAAACTCCATCGATTGAATTTTCCATCATATTGGGTATTTTCCTATCAAACCGCAGTGTAAAGTCTGCACCATTGATAGTTTTCTTTGATTGATTTGAAATGCCTGTTGCTTGCTCCTCAGTCCATGTCAACGATCACCATCATAATCTGTGTAGCCTACATCAAAATCAACATATTTCTGCAAAGGTTTATTTATTTCTTCATCCTGCGGATTATAAGTTGAAATATATTTCCTTATATAGCTTGCCGTATTATGAAGGTTACATCATATCTCTTCACTGTTTATGGTATCAGGTAAACTCTGTATAGTTTTGAGATCATGTCTTGACTGGTCAACACATGACTCCTTCTGAGTAGAGCATGATCTTTAAGAAAAGATACTCTCCTTGCGTCCTTACAACTGCACACCTTGTCCAACATCACTTTGAAATCCCTTTTATCTTCCACTACTCTAAGACTTTCATAGTGATTTCTGTTACAACCCTCTTCATGATACTCCTGAGATATGGAATATTCAACTACATATGACCATACCAAAGTTTTAGTCTGGGATCAAGTTGTCAATCTCCAGAGAGCACTTCCCTGATCAATTTGTGTTAAAGATCCCATGTGCACCGTAGGCAGTTGCCCCTTTGGCAAACGCGTAAACACATACTTCTCACCCCTTCACCGTGTCTGAATGCCAGATCACTTCCAGCACTCAGGGTGCAATGGTATGCAGAGAGTCTGCGTTCATAAATCAAATGGTTTTAAAACCAAACTTATGAGACGCTGGGGACGAATGCCATTGCTCTGTGTCGGGGTTCAGTGTGGTCCAAATAGTTTGAACTTGTGCTCTCTCATTACTTTTCCTGAGACAGTCACTAGTCTTCAGTATGGTTTTCCCTGCATTGTCTACTAGCCAACATTGAATATAATATGGCGTATACTCTGACGCGCTTCGACAATGAATCCTGCCTTCACCAGCGATCTGACACCCGTGTACTTTCAAATTGTCCCCGTCGGAGTCCTGCTTTAAAGGGAGACTGCTTCTGAAATCACACTTGGTCATCAAAACAGTAGGTTTATTGCAGGAGTATCCCTCTGCGTTCCCGATGTCAAATGGCCATGATTGTCCATAGAGAGCCTATCTCAGTAAAATGAGTGTTTTCTGCTCTCAAATCGTTTTTAAATTGAGATTTCCCTGCCATGTGTCCCTGTTCATCTTACTTCCCTGCAATAGATGGCTTTATATTCGAATTGGGTCATATGAATTTGATCACAATTAACGCTCTCACTGTGGTTTCAACTATGCATAAAATGATAATTGTAATGGTCCGCTGTTGCACACACATTGGTTTTAAATCACTTGAGCCAATATCAGTGCACACATTAGTACCTTAAATTCTTCCTCTCCGCAATTTGGACTCCCAATCATCAATTGTATCTTAATGTGGTGTGGGATTTTGGTCAACCCTAAATATTGGGAGTTGTTCGTCTGTGTATGAATTTGATGTTAGCGCAAACGCCACCCCCTGTTTCTCACCACTACGCGCAATTCAGCTTTGGACACTTAGATCTCCTACTCCCTGTGCCTCGGCTGCACAACTCCTTGTACATTTCCCACTCAATCAAATAGAGTCTATATGATGTCGATCTTCAGGATGTCCTAAAATATGCCTGTTACAGTGTTACGACATCTACTTGATACCCAATCCTTAGCATCTCTCAGAAATCCATGCTAATAAATGGCTTATAACTAGATCCATGCAATGGTAGTCCATTGGTATTACTTCACTAACCCACAAGCCAAAAAACTGTGGCTCATGTTGATCGTCAATTATTGTTCTAGTTTCAGGAATTATTGTCCTCAGGATAGCAACAGTATCAGTTTCGAGACCCCAACTAACTGGTTATTAACATGCCAACAACAATTGAAACACTTCAATTCATTCTGGAAAGAAATAACCAATTTCAAAAAGTTTTATCCAATACCCTTCCCAATAGGTTTTGTGGGGACATTTTAGGAGGCTTTTAGAATTATAGTTGGAAAGTCTGCTTTCATCCTGTAATTTAGATTGGTAGGTAACTGTGCTGGTCTAGTTGGTATTTTTTGTAGGTAACATAAATACTCTTGGGTTAGCCAAAACCATTATATCCAGATACGAGATTATTCCACTTTTGGAGAGTCGGCTCTAGACATGGCATTCTTAATGAATCTAACATGTTTGGCTCCCAGGTAGGCTACCAACAGGTTCATGCGGTGTCCCGTCATTTGTTTATTGGATGATGAACATTTTGGCGCCACGTTAATGCATTCCCCTCTCTAATCTGCGGACCAACGGCAAATCGTTTCAATTTCGTAGCGTAATAAACTTGAGTTGTATGGATGCTGCAGACGATCCTCATGGTCTTGACTCTGTCACTGAGCGGTGAAGTGGTTGCATAAGACTGTGGCTCGTGGTTGGCCCAAGAACACATTAGGCGGCTGTTGGTGGGTCATGTATCCTGTTGAGGTGCCGGATGACATCTCTGGTAGGGGATGTGTATTAGGTGCGGGTTGCTGGTATGGCTGTTTGCGTGGTTGTCTGCCTGGTGCACTTGGTGGCTTGTTGAGTAAGAGTGCTGTTGTGGTTGTGCGCCTTCGAGTTACCACTTGACCGGATTGTTGTGTACGTGTTTTGTAAATGGAAAAACTGCTGCGGAGCCCTCCTTGAGACACCTGCATGCTGTCGGCTTTCCTCCCGTTCTTTGACAGTTATTTTCTTGCTAATATATGGCGTAAGACCCGTAGCCAGATCCACACACTGTAACACTTCATGTATTGAGATACATTCATCTTGTCCTGTCTAAAAATTGAGTCCAACCACGCATCCTACCGCTGCTATATCCTTGGGGAAAGTGCTGGAACCCTCTGTGTCCTTGACGTTCCTTTAGGTCATGTAATCCATTTCATTTGCCCATTACATTCCTCTGGTTGCTGGCTGTATTTGCTTCTCAGTCATGTATTCAGTCTGCCCTGTGGTTGCATTCACTGAGATGTGCGAGCTGTCTGAGGGCCTGCTGTGGACTTCGGATCGATCCACGTACAACAACAACTTTCTGCTTTCTCGAGCGTTTTTTCTGGCTTTGGTTCCGATCTTTTGTCTTATTCTCTCTTTAACTAACTTACCTTAAATCAGATGACAATACTTTCTATGCCTGTTTTTGGGGCTGTTTTTCCTTTCACCTAGAGATGTGAGCCTTTTTAAATAGAGTACAGATTATGAGCCTAGACAAATAGCTAGGCGAAGTCTACGTTTCCAAGATTCAGAATGGGTGTTCTTCTCAGATGCGGTTCTCGGCTGTACGTAGTCCCTGCAGTCATTCTGTCTTAGATATAGAAACATGTTTTTGATATCAAATTCATAGGTTGGCGGGTGAGACTCTCTGGACTTACAATGCATCAATATCTCCTTATTTATTCATTTGCTTCATCGGCCATCGGACTGTCTCTCCATCTTGCTCTTCTTAGCATTATTATGGGTTTGCCATATCGATTTCCTGGCTGCACAGGAAATAACGATGTTTCTCATTTTTATTTTCCATCCACAGCTGAAGTACCAGGCTTCCTCATGACCAACAGCTGTTATAGTCGGCTCTCGAACTGCTACGTTATTCAATCTCTGTCGGACCATGAACTGGATTGATGGACTTAGCCTTGAGATCGTGTAGTGAGCTCATTTAGGGTGAAAATTTGAGCAGGATCTAAGTTTGGTGTATGCCACTCAAGTCCGTACAGGGTTGATTCAGTCAAAAGCTTAAGGAAAGGTTTCATCTCACCCATCATCAGGTGACTTCGTTTGCAAGTTTTTCGCCGACAGTTTCGTACCTCAACCTGGGGACTTCCTATCACTGTCTATCTCCGTGTGGAGGCCAGGATAGTGTTCCAGGATTAGACGAAACAAACATGCTCTTGCCCACCCATACTGCCATTGGGTCTTTTCATTCTCACTTTTTTTAGGAGTTCAATTTACGGTTATAGTGTGCTGCGGGTTTATCATTGTCCTGAATCATCTCTGCCGGACCTAGTCGATCTCGATTACCACTCAATTGGGACACATCGACAACATCCTTCTCCTGGTTCCTGGCCTTGCTTACTCCTCCTTGTGCTGTCGCCTATATCCTGGTTGATAAGCTACAAGGATCTCCGCCCACATCGTTACGCGTCTCGTCTTTCGCTGTGTGTTCCGCTGTTTAAACTAAGTACGCATCTGTAGTCGCGGTCAGTCTCTAATATCATCTTGTCTGATGACGAGCTGGAGTTCGTGTGCATCGCTTATAGTCTGATTAGATTTCGAGTAAAATATTCGATGCGCTGTCTTTCATTTACTTAACTGTTAGCCGGTCTTCTGTAAGCTCGATTCTTGATATTCTCTCATTCTTCCTCAGCCTATAAACCCTGAGAGTGACTGGTCCACTCCCTTTCTGGGCCCCTTCTGTAACTTGCGCCCCCCATCGTTCCTCGTGGGCTGTCACTCCTACCCGCCCCCTGCTGCTGTCAGCTCTGAGGCTCGCTTCTCTGCGTGGGAAGTATCAGATCTCGTTCAAATTTGGGACCTAAGAATACTTAGGGATAATAATGTTTTTTCAAAATAAAAACACTATTTGCAAATGTATGTTCCCCCTAAGTCGCCCGGGGGGGGTGTTGGGGTGTGAGGGAGCCCTGAGGGCCTGCAGCAATTGACGATCGGCGCCTCCCTGTGTCGTGTAGGTTTATTTCAGCTGACACGTTCCAGTCTTTGTCTACTGAGTGTCAGTAAATTTGTGCTTTCGGCACAACATTGTCGCCTTCGCAACAAGTTTACTACCACACCTGATCAATGTGTTTCGTGAAGGGGGGGTCGTTCGGAGCTTGTAACCCTTCCGGCACCCGGCCTGCAGCCCGCTTTGGTGAGGTATTTTTTGATCACATACGTCTCCCATCCTCCTGTGTAGGGCACACCAGGCTACACTTTGAGATGGCTCGTTCAAATGGATATAACAATGGAGCCATTTGATTTTTGCAGATTCGTTACTTTTTCACTAATTCCTGTTATTCTGGTACAATGGGAGCTTTCGGTGGAGGGGAAATGAGATTCTAGGAGAGCTTCGTACTTTTGCAATTATTGGCTCAGAGCAGTCATCCATTTCTCAATTTAGTATTGATCTAGCATTGAATTCAGAGTAACCTCATCTTGTCATAATCTTTTGTTACTTTTCTATTTTCTAACGGCTTCTCTCTATGTGCATTTTGAAGAACGTTTCTCCACTAATCTAATTCCCTTAGGTCTTTTGTTGTTCATTAGAACCCTTCACTTTGGAAGTGAATTTGACGCTTAGCCTTAAAATAAACCATCACTTCTGTCTATTTTTGAGTTTTAACGCATGCTATCTAAAGCTCCTTGTGTAGTTGAATTTTTTAATCTCATGTTTTGTCCCTCTCTAAAATACTGTTCTAATGCCCCTTTAATCCACTCATCTAATGAGTACCAGATTGCGCCATGTTTTCCTACCGTCATCGATAAGCGTACAGACGCTTGGTGTTATCAATCTCAATGTAAAGACATCTTGCAAGATGGGTGCGTTATCGTCGTAGAGCGTCTAGATCGCGTGAGTATTCTCCCGTGTCGACCACAAAATCGTGGTGGGGAAATGTCCGCATGCGAATCGTGACCCCGTCCCTTTCACGGGACCCAAATTACTGAGCTTCCCTGTGACCCGTGTGTGTGCAATGGGTCTCTTTCCACTGAATGATCATCATCTCACTCATTACACACCAAAGAAGAACAAATTAAAGTGAGAAAAGTTTAGACACTGTCCCTCTGTGCCGATTTCCCTTATTGTCAAGTAAATTAAAAAACTCACAAGTTTTCTCCTTCTCTCAACGATTAAATCCATCTGAGATGACACTGCAGTTCGCATCCTATATGAACCTCATAAATCATCCTTAGTTCCTCACACAGGTCCTTTTAGCGTTGACTATACAATTCACTGAGAGACAACTCACAATGTTTTGTCTTCCTTGTCATTAAGTCACTTAGACTTGTAGCATTTACCTATTATCCCTCGGAATAAATTAAAATTCCTTGCATGCAAATCCTTCATATTGTCTTTATTAGATTTTATACTCCTAACTTTATGTTTGTTTGGTTTTTTTATTTTTAGGTCTCTGGTCAGGTGAAAAGGATACGATTAATTAGTATGGGGTAAACCATCTTACCGTTTTAAGCATATTGCTGCGCCAAAATTTATCTTTTCTCTTGACCGGTCCTATGTGTCCTCCTGTCACGAATCCTACAGGTTCGAGCGTACCGCCATGTTCTTGCAGTGAGTTATGTTTCAGAATTCCCCCCCCCTGGCCACAGGACGCTGCAGAGAGGCATCGCAAATCACTAGCAAGGCCCTTCGGTAGTTCTGCAGAAGTTCTGCTTTTAGTAGTTCAACAAGCGAGTCAAATAACGCAATGGTTAATAAACAGTTAAGAGATATGCCAGCTACCAAACCCTGATATTCATAATAAGGTTATATTGATGATATTTTGCAAGCTCAATATTCAAGATAACGGTCTTCGACCCATGTCGAGCACACAGGCTGTGTCCAAAACGCTAGGCATCGGGCCGCATAGGGTGGATATGTAGGCATCGAGGGAAGGCCGCGTAGCCACAGGCGAGGTAGGAGGCGAGACGTGATGTGGATTTGGACAGCAGCTGCCTTCTGCCTTCGTCACGTGACTACACAACTCAGAGCGGAGCGGAAGGACACGGCGGCCATGATGGACGGTAAAAAGTTCTAAATACGCTTTAATTAGGACATAAAAGTTAATTCTAATATCATTTGAGGCGAGAAATATCCCCCTCTATTGTCATATCAGAAGTCTGTTTGGAGATAAATTCGAAAATGTTCGGACTTTACCTCCAGCCTGAAGCTCCGGTGCTATAAGCTAACAGCCCAGTTAGCTGCAGTGCTGAAGCCCAGAACAGGCTGTCTAAACACGGGTTCACATAATGAGAGCCCCCTGGATGTTTACAATCGTATTCTGAAAAAACAGAGGATGCTTTTGTTGTTACACTTTCTCTGTTATAACAATTGTATTGGCAGTAATCATTAGTTTTTACAAAGTTATATTTTATGTAAACAATGCACATATATGCAATAAATGATTATTAGATATGGATTATATATTTGCTATGGCCCTCGTTTGTGCATCACTTAAAAGTAATTTTATCAGACCTAAATGTATTAACGTGTGTTTGCTGATGAGAGAGAAACATCCATTTATCTATAATAATAACTGACACATCCATTTATCTATAATAATAACTGGAACATCCATTTATCTATAATAATAACTGGAACATCCATTTATCTATAATAATAACTGACACATCCATGGATCTATAATAATAACTGACACATCCATGGATCTATAATAATAACTGGAACATCCATTTATCTATAATAATAACTGGAACATCCATTTATCTATAATAACTGGAACATCCATTTATCTATAATAATAACTGGAAAATCCATGGATCTATAATAATAACTGACACATCCATGGATCTATAATAATAACTGACACATCCATGGATCTATAATAATAACTGACACATCCATGGATCTATAATAATAACTGACACATCCATGGATCTATAATAATAACTGACACATCCATGGATCTATAATAATAACTGACACATCCATGGAAACATTAACAGACATCTGTAAAATGAAGTTGAACACAGATGTTTGACACTGCTCTTATTCACTTTTATATCTCTTGAAAAGCTAACAGACCGTTACTAATCACATTTGAGTTTAATGTATTCAATTATAAGTATAAGTATTGCTGACAAATATGTAGTTGTGTAAATAATACCTCACTTTGATGACTCTTTACATTTCACACAAACAACAAAATCATAATAAAACCAACAAGTTTGATTTGTTTTCTTTATTTCCAGGTTCTCTGTGAAGTGCTGTCGATGAGACCTGTGTCAGAGGCAGAGGCCCAGGACTCTGCTGCTGCTCCTGCTGCTGTTGCTCCTGCTGCTGTTGCTCCTGCTGTTACTCCTCCTGTTACTCCTGCTGTTACTCCTCCTGTTACTCCTGCTGCTGCTCCTGCTGCTGTTGCTCCTGCTGCTGTTGCTCCTGCTGCTGCTGCTTCTCCTGCTGCTGCTGCTCCTGCTGCTGCTGTTACTCCTGTTGCTCCTTCTGCTGCTGCTGTTACTCCTGTTGCTCCTTCTGCTGCTGCTGTTACTCCTCCTGTTGCTCCTTCTGCTGCTGCTGTTACTCCTCCTGTTGCTCCCTCTGCTGCTGCTGTTACTCCTGTTGCTCCTTCTGCTGCTGCTGTTACTCCTCCTGTTGCTCCTTCTGCTGCAGCTGTTACTCCTCCTGTTGCAGCTGTTACTCCTCCTGTTGCTCCCTCTGCTGCAGCTGTTACTCCTCCTGTTGCTCCTTCTGCTGCAGCTGTTACTCCTCCTGTTGCTCCTTCTGCTGCAGCTGTTACTCCTCCTGTTGCTCCCTCTGCTGCTGCTGTTACTCCTCCTGTTGCTCCTTCTGCTGCAGCTGTTACTCCTCCTGTTGCTCCTTCTGCTGCTGCTGTTACTCCTGTTGCTCCTTCTGCTGCTGCTGTTACTCCTCCTGTTGCTCCTTCTGCTGCAGCTGTTACTCCTCCTGTTGCTCCTTCTGCTGCAGCTGTTACTCCTCCTGTTGCTCCCTCTGCTGCAGCTGTTACTCCTCCTGTTGCTCCTTCTGCTGCAGCTGTTACTCCTCCTGTTGCTCCTTCTGCTGCAGCTGTTACTCCTCCTGTTGCTCCTTCTGCTGCAGCTGTTACTCCTCCTGTTGCTCCTTCTGCTGCAGCTGTTACTCCTCTTGTTGCTCCCTCTGCTGCAGCTGTTACTCCTCCTGTTGCTCCTTCTGCTGCAGCTGTTACTCCTCCTGTTGCTCCTTCTGCTGCAGCTGTTACTCCTCCTGTTGCTCCCTCTGCTGCAGCTGTTACTCCTCCTGTTGCTCCTTCTGCTGCAGCTGTTACTCCTCCTGTTGCTCCTTCTGCTGCAGCTGTTACTCCTCCTGTTACTCCTCCTGTTGCTCCTTCTGCTGCTGCTGTTACTCCTCCTGTTGCTCCCTCTGCTGCAGCTGTTACTCCTCCTGTTGCTCCTTCTGCTGCAGCTGTTACTCCTCCTGTTGCTCCTTCTGCTGCTGCTGTTACTCCTCCTGTTGCTCCCTCTGCTGCAGCTGTTACTCCTCCTGTTGCTCCTTCTGCTGCAGCTGTTACTCCTCCTGTTGCTCCTTCTGCTGCTGCTGTTACTCCTCCTGTTGCTCCTTCTGCTGCAGCTGTTACTCCTCCTGTTGCTCCTTCTGCTGCAGCTGTTACTCCTCCTGTTGCTCCTTCTGCTGCAGCTGTTACTCCTCCTGTTGCTCCTTCTGCTGCAGCTGTTACTCCTCCTGTTACTCCTCCTGTTGCTCCTTCTGCTGCTGCTCCTTCTGCTACATGTCTTGATGCAGAGCCCACTGTTCTAACTATTCATGATTGCTGATTAAAGGAAAATATTATATACAAGTTTGTTGTAGTTCATAATGTGGTGATGAGGTGATGGAGGTGAAGCAGGAGGTGATGGAGGTGAAGCAGGAGGTGATGGAGGTGATGCTGGAGAAATTATGACCTTAATTTCACCACAAGTCTCTGAAAAAGAAGAACACAAACATCATGCATTAAAACACAGCCCACATTTAGGATTCTTTTTACACTTCATATTCAATTAATACTATTTATTTGGGGCTTTGCAAAAAACTGGTTAAAAATAAAATACAGAAATCCTTACAGTATTTAATATTAGAGATACAAGTTTCACAGCAGGGGAAACAGAAGAATGATATGATAGAAATATACACAAATAATCAAGTTATGAGCATGGCTAACCACTTTAAACCTGTGTTTGTGGAAGTGGGACTTTGTCCTCTGCAAATGTCTTATTAATGACAAACGAAACCTCTGTATAATGTGTGTTTACTATTTATTAGACTATTGTATGAAAAGGGCTTTATAATTATTCTTGGCCTATTCTATAATTTCATATGTCTAATATATACAGTTTTCCCAGTCTCAGTGTGGGATTAAAAACTATATGCACAATCTATTTTATATGAATACAGAAAACATGTGTTAGCATACTATAGCTGCTGTGCTGCAGAGTGATTTTCCATGAAAACGTGACTTTCCTCAGTGTAGCTTTAATATTTAATCAGTGGGTTTGTTTCTCCCTAAAAGATAAAACACAACATGATTTTTCTTGTTCAAAAACCGAATCTGAATGAACTAGCCTCGTAGCATTAGCTTTTCGGGACTGAGCTTATTTACAGCAGATAACAAGGTTAAATACACACATCTGTGGCAGATCTAAATTTATGTCTGTGTTTTATCATAACAGTCGTGTTCATAACTCAACAGTAAAGTATAGCAGTACTTACTATAGACATAACTTCACAGTAAAGTATAGCAGTGCTTACCATAATGTTAGCTCCAGCAGGTCCGAGCTGTTGTTTACATGTTAATGCCGAACGGAGTTCTGCGCATGCGCGGCCGTGACTTGGCAAAAAGAAGGCAACGAAGCATACATCAGATGCATCCTTCATATCTGCTCCAAAAGTGGCCGTTTCCATAGAGACGAAGTCATGATGCCTACGCTTGGCGAGCTCGCCAAGTGGTTTTGGACACCCCTGCAATAGCCGTCGCTTGCGGAAGTGACGTCACGATGCCTACATATCCACCCTACGCGGCCCGATGCCTAGCGTTTTGGACACAGCCACAGTCTTTCCGCCGGGCTGTGGAAGTTTTTCAAAGTCCGCAGGAGGCCCAGGTAGCCCAAAGCGTTAGCATGTGGTCCATGAGGGTTGGTGAATGACCCAAACGTGCCGGTCACAATGGCTTCTTCTGTTTGCGGTGCGGGAACAACTTTCAAGCGGGTTTCCGCGGGTGCGTTTGGTATATCACGCTGCCCCCTCCGTGGAGAACAGTCACGGGATTTGGAGCAGTTTCTCTCTGTGCTCCAGAGCAGTTGTCGGTGTCTCACATATTTGCTTCCCCCACTTCTTCTGTGGTTTCCTGAGCGTGTGTCTGTTTCCGCCTCTTCTTCTTCTGCGGTTTGGGCCCACTTCTCGCGGGGTCTCAGCTGGTGCGGGCGCCGCCTGTGGTTGGGGCGTGGGGCTGGTGCTTTGAGGCAGAGGACAGAGCGCGGAGGAAAGGCGCCGACAGACCTGGATAAGGGAGAGGGAAAAGAGACAACAGTAGTCTGCTTCATTTTTTAAAAACCCAACGCCTTGTTTGGGCGCGTACTTAGCATGGAGTTCTGCTCCTAGTGTGAAAGGGTTAGTAGGTGAGAGAGGGCGTGTGTGTGCGCCTGTGTGTTCTCCGCTTTGGTGAAAGGCGGAGGAGCTATTGTTTTTACATATTTCTTTCTCTAACCTCTTTTGCCGTGATATTCTTAAAACCAAGTATATTTTTTTTCTTCCCTTCTTCTTCTAAATTATCACGCAGATGACCTGCACCATAGGCAAGCACTTCATAGCTTGCATCTGTAGATTGATTTTACCCATTTTCTCGTACGAACAATGGGCCTAACCCGCTTAGTCTCTCCCTGCTCTTACCCACTTTGGGGCGCTCCGTTCCCCCCCCCGCTGGTTCAACCAGCGAGCGCGCGTTCTTGAAAACGGAGCGGTTCTGGCTGAAGACACTCAGAGATTCCAGGGTCGCTTACAATGCGATACTAACGCGCAGCCGCTAGCTTCAATCTAGAACAAAAAACCCCCCAAAAAATCCCGCACACAGACTATGCTGTGGCAATGAATGAAATACCCCAAAAATACATAAATAAACAAATCCCCGTGTACACTTAAGGGCTGCCCTGGGCTCGTTACGCAGATGAAAAGACAAGACTCACCAGATTAGGTTCTTTTTGGTCTTGTGTGGCAAAAGGATTCCTTCCGTGCGCGGGACGAGCGCGCCCTCCTTTGTCTCCAAAAAGGAACAGAGGCTGGTGATCCAGGTCGGCCAAACAAAGCCGCTCGTCCCCGCCGAAAGTATCCATGCCAAGACATGTCAGCAACGCCAAATTGTTATAGAATTATATACCCCATGAAGGAGCAAACTCAAAGGTCTTTGTCTGATCAAAAGCGTAAGTTTATTGTTAACATACGTACGGAGAGTCAGCACATACACAAGGCAGCATGTACTAGCTCTGGGGGCCAGAGCCCCGAGCTTCCTGTATACAAGACACACACGAAAGCCAGTCCCGCCCACAACAGATGGGAGGGGGGCCACCGGTGCAGGAGGCGCATAGGGATGCAAACAGACTGCAGGATGTAGAGAGTGCACACATACAGACCGATACATATGCAAGAGGTGAAAGGGGGCAAGAGTGATAGCCATTGTCTGTAGGTGTCGGGGGGGACCCGGCTCCTTCCTGGCAGCAGGGACATATGGATAGGAGCAGGCATACCGATTCAAGATACGAAAGACACAAGGGTGTGACAGACAGCAGGGGGCCCTCACAAAGCTCAGCATGGCGTCAGAAGGGCGTCTCTGCATTGATAAAAGGCCTTTGACGTCCGTGTATTTGCTGCGGCTGGTTTTATGTAATTACTCCAAAAACTGTCACCACATGCCTCAAGATAAAAAAAAAATCCAGAGATCTGCAAAAAAGCCCAAAAAAATATATATATATTATTGATTTTTATCATGGCCTTGATAAAAAAAATAATAATTTGGCCTTTCATCATTTCAAATTTGATACCATTGTTTAAGCATAAAATATATGGATGAGATGGTTAAAGCTTGGATCCCCATTAGCTGGACTCAGCGGTCAGCTCGTCTCCCTGTGGTCCTACTGTGGGGGAACAGCTCTACTTAGCTTGTCATATTTCAGATATAAATTGCTACATGAATGAGTGTGGAAACCATAGGCTGTATATTAGGAGTGGATTTGTGAATAAGTCGGACCCTGTCACCGGCAATGCAGGGACTGGGCTTAGCATGAAAAGGCTTATGGCGAGCGCAGGAATTTAAGGATTTTATCTTATAATTTATAGGCAGATTGTTTGCATCAAGAACGGGGAGAAGGAGTTAAGTAGGAATCTATCAAACTGATCCCATACATACTTGGCACCTGTGGGCGGTCTTCCCCGGCCTGGACTCATGAGCTGCACCCCCTCCTCACCTGGAAGCTGCCTCAGTCCTGCATCGCATGGCCTCAGTTCTCGGTCTTCAGCCTGAGTCCTGGATCTACAGTCTGTCCGTCCGTGGGAGCGAATCCGCCCCTCAATGTGGGCCTCCTTGAGTTGTTCCTTGCAGATGTAGGAGGGTCTGATCCAGGACACTGGACATTGAACAACATTTATGGACATTGATTCATCTGCCCTCATGGACCAATGGCTCTTTATCATTGCATTTCCTGTGTTTTAACTGTTTGATTCTCTGATCTGTTTTGGCTAATTGTAAAGTCCTCCGAGATAAATACTGTTGTGATTTAGGGCTACACAAAAATAAATTGAATTGAATTGATCTTTCTGCTGGAGTTAGAACAGAGGGAGGGTGTGGGGAAGCCAGGCTACTGATCCACGGCACAAGATCTGTCTATGTTCAACACTTGTCAGAGTGGTGTTTGTGCAGAGGTCATAGATATTGTGTTAAACTATTTCAGGTTGTGTCACATCTCAGCAGGCGGCCGCTTCAACCCTGCTACTGTTGGAAACCCCACCCCCTCTCTGCCTTCACCAGACCCCACCTCCTCTCTGCCTTCAATAAGAACCTTAGCCGCAAAAGTCCAAAGCAGACAAAGTAAACATTCTCAAAAACCAACAGCTGATTCAGATGAGCTGTCAGGGAGAGTACAGAACAGGATCCTTTACTTTTGAAAAACCTTTTAAAATTCCTCTTACCTGCGAGACTTCTCTTTGTTTCCTCTGTGTGACTATTGCTGGCATTTTCCACCAGTTCCTTTCTCTCACCAAGTGTTGCATGTTCAGCAATAAAACTGGCCGGGTTAAAGGTTAATTTGAGATTTTTTTTGTTATTTGTGAAAGAATATTCTAACCCTTTAATGGCTTCCTCAACTATCAACAATCACTATATCTACTTGAAGCCTGGTACTGAAATCTACCACTTTGGGGCGTCTCACTTGGTTTTAGGCGCTTTTACCATTAAACTGCATCTCAACCATTTGGTAAAGGCCTATAATCACACAGCTGCCCTGTGGACATGTCCCATTGGCCCCTCCCACCACCACCAGCCATTTACATGTTAATTCAACCATAACTGGAACACCAGGTGCCACAGTGGGCGGCTGCAGCTGTATAATGCCGGACTGTTGTTGTGTGCTTAGGCAAGACACTTCACCACATTAGAATGAGTCTGGTGTGTGTGTGAATGGTTGTTGGTGGTGGGTGGGGGTGATGGCACAGACTGGTTGCCGCACCAATGCATATTATTATTAAAGCAACAATCCAACAATAGAAGTAAACTCCAGAACGTTGTGACCTTACTCACCCTCGCCTGTTGTTACCACAGATCCAGGCTCCATGTCGAGCAGTGTGGGTAGGGGAGACGGGGGAAAGGGGGAAGAGAGCAGGAGGAGAGCGGCGGACATACAGACCGTGGCGCAGGATTGTCGGAGAGAAAGGTTTGTGTTGGAGCCGCTCCACATCACCTCATGAGGGAGATTACATGTGAGCCACCCACACAGACATCCAACAGGAATGTTTTAATAAATCTGCTCAGTCATGTGCAGTTTAGACCCGCATGTGTGTTTGTTTCACACCAGAGACTCTTTTTATGTTTTGTTTGAACCTGATGACTGAAGTAAGATCCATTTAGATGAACGAGGATTTTGGTTACACTCTGTTGTTGAAACCTCTCTTTTTTCAACTTTTCTATCCAACGGAGTGACGGTGGACAAAAATGCATGTGAAAATGAAAACCACAGGCCGTATATTAGAAATGGACTGGCCGAGTGTGACATCACCTTAGAGTAAGCCTTAATTTGGGATTCTGATCCGTAGACAAGGATCAGATATTGTCTTACCCTAACCCTAAGATACAATTAAAAAGTACACACCAGGATCAGAAAGAGCACTAAACCACAGACTTAAGCCCAAATAGTGAATGTGACCAAAACGGTTACTGAGTTAGGGGAATTTATTTTTACATGTAAGTCAATAGGAGCCAGCAAAACTTTGTCCATGAGCACTTCCCTATTGTTAGTATTGTTCATTTATATACAGTCTGTGGTTCAAACTAGTGATCTAGAAACTGAGAGCAAGTTAGTTGTATATAATTGTAGAGATCCGCTCCAACGGACGGACGAGCTGTAGTAGATCCACGAGTCAGGCTGTAGAACGAGGACCGAGACCACGTGACTCAGGCCGTACCTGATCTCAAGTCATTTTCTTTTTTTTCTTTGTTTTAGGTGGGTATCACATTGGAAAAGAACACAACTGGGTGATGTGACAATAAAATAGTTTGGGATATTTTTTGGGATTTGACTCAAGAATTCAACTGTAAAAGCAAAACCAAAGCAACAAAACAATAGTCTCTTCTCTCTGCTGCCCCTCAGCCGCCTCTGTCTGAGCCTCCGAGCGGATAAGACAATTATAGTCTGCATGGATGTGTGTGGCCTCCAGAGCTCTGCATACCTGCCTTCTGCACTCAGGTAGCCACGCTAACATCTACCTTCTGTGCAAACAAGCGTAATACCAGCATCACGTGCAGGGCCAGGCTTCGTTAAGTCATCTCGCCGTGTGCGTTTGAAGCAGAATGGAGTCAACAAGTTCACAACGTCCATCTACTGTTATGAGCCGAGCAGACATTATTTTGGATGGCGGTGTTGGAGAATCATGGAAAGGAAATCATGGTTTGGCTTCGAAATGTCACCTTAAGCAATGCATTAGGTCTCGCCACAGAAAGTTTTTCTAATATTCATATGCACGCCATATGCAGACATGAACATTCATATATGCTGTATGTGTGAGAGAATGGGCTCAAGATAAGTGACTAATCAATTTAACAAATGCATTAAGATTTCTGAAAAAGGTGGGGTGACATTGGCTCAGTTGGTAGAGCCCCCACCGCCAGAAATGGATTAAGGGGAAGAAGATGGAAGAAGATGGATGGAGATGGGTTAAGATTTGTTAATTTGGCCTCACAACAGGCCTCTCTGCACGAGTTTTCAAGGTATCTCTGACTCCATTGGTCTCCTCTGTGTGATCCAGTTTCCCTTATCACCAGTGGCGGCTGGTGGAATTTTCTACTGGGGGGGCTATGAATATGATGACTAGATATATACCAGCAGGGTAGGGATGCTTTCTGATCCCTACCCTGTAGCTTTCATCCAGCTGGGATGAAATATTTATCTTCCCAAACATAGCTAATTTGAGGGCATTTTGCATGTGGATACCAGTCTGCTCATGCTTCTCTGCCTTTTCTAAAAAGTGCTTCAGATCAGTCATACCTGTCTTGATCCATGCTGGGTCAGATCCTGATGTTTGAAACAAGAGGCATGGAAAGCAAAATAAAGCATTAAGCCTAGCGTACATCGACAGAGAAACTGGGGACAACTAGTTGCAAGGCGGCTTTTGGCAACTGAGAGGAGATGGTGGGAGATGATCAGTTGCCGAAATCGGTCGATGTGCGCGCTCTTACAACTGGAGATGATCAGTCGGTCTCCAGTTCCAGTCAGTTGCCCGTGTTCTACTTTTCGGCAACTAGTTGTCCTCAGTTGCCCCGATGTGCACGCTCCATGCGCCGCTCCAACAACGTGTGTGTATTGCGTGTATTGCGAGCCCGCAACAGTTTGTTGTCAGAAAACACACTGTAGTTGAGGCCAGTTGCTGTCGATGTACGCGCTGTTATTCAAGAGACTGGCCTGCGACTCAGAGTTGCCCGTTTTCGCCAGATTGTCGATGTGTGCGGGGCAGCAACTCAGAGGCGACGGATATAATCAGTTGCCAGTCCGATGTACGCTAGGCTTTAGCCTCGCTACATGCTGCTAGCCAAGATTTGGCGCTGAACCAGGTCCTGGACTGCTGACTAATGGTAATATTTGGCTGATCAGGTCCAAGCTCTTTAACCTCAACCTTCTCCTGGTATGATCTTCTCTCAAACGGTATTGTTTTGAGTGATCTAACTGAATTATTCTTTTTCTCGTTCTCCATTTTGCGTCTCCAACTTTACGTTCGTCTCAAACTCCCACAGCTTGACCTGTCAATCACTGTAAACGGACGTCACAGACAGTGACAGTACAGGTCGCGGGCGTTCCCGCCCCCTCAGGGCGCACTTCACCTGCGCCCCCAAATCGTCTTATCTCTTGCATTGAAGAGGAGCTACTGCGCATGTACAACTTTTAACGAGAGTCCATAGACGGCTCAGGGCGCAATCTTTTGCGCCCTGAGGCGGAAATACGTCCTCAGTCCGACACAGACAACGCTGATGAGCTTAATCAATCCAACTCAGCATAAACTATAAAGTATTTCTTCCACATCTGAAATAAAACACACATACATTTCGAAATATTTTACTGTTATTATTTTTTTTAACGTTTTATTCAAGGTAACATGGCAAGTTGTGAGTGGTGGGGCGGCGCCCTAGCGCCCTCTATTGGCCGGCCGCCACTGCTTATCACTAAAAACATGTAGAATGGGACTACTCGCCGTGAGCTAATTCAGAGAAAGGGCAGGCTCCTTTTGTGGCACCGGCACCTGCCACAGCTGATCAGTGGCATGTACACAACAAATGGCGTTTAAAACGGCATGTGGGGAATAAATGGCGTGTAAAGCGGCATGTGGACAACAAGTGGCGTTTAAAACGGCATGTGGGGAATAAATGGCGTGTAAAGTGGCATGTGGACAACAAGTGGCGTTTAAAACGGCATGTGGACAACAAGTGGCGTGTAAAGCGGCATGTGGACAACAAGTGGAGTTTAAAACGGCATGTGGGGAATAAATGGCGTGTAAAACGGCATGTGGACAACAAGTGGCGTTTAAAACGGCATGCGGGGAATAAATGGCGTGTAAAGCGGCATGTGGACAACAAGTGGCGTTTAAAACGGCATGTGGACAACAAGTGGCGTTTAAAACGGCATGTGGACAACAAGTGGCATTTAAAACGGCATGTGGGGAACAAATGCCGTTTAAAACGGCATGTGGGGAATAAATGGCGTGTAAAGCGGCATGTGGACAACAAGTGGCGTTTAAAACGGCATGTGGACAACAAGTGGCATTTAAAACGCCATGTGGGGAATAAATGCCGTTTAAAACGGCATGTGGGCAATAAATGGCGTTTAAAACGGCATGTGGACAATAAATGGCATTTAAAACGGAATGTGGACAATAAATGGCCTTTAAAACGGCATGTGGGGAATAAATGGCGTTTAAAACAAATACAGTTGAAAGCAGCCTGTACAAAAGACAACAAGCAGCATCATTAGAGATGGTGGTCCAGTGGCTCAGATGGAAAAGCACATGTCTACGGTGTTGATGGTTGCTAGTTCAAATCCCCAGTGACCACCGATGACATTTGCTGATGTTGGGTCCTTGGGCATAACACTTCATGGAGAATGTCAGAAGTGCCAAAAGTTGTTTGAAAAATATATTTTGAGTTATAATAAATTAAATTTAAAATGTATTGAAAGACTTAATTTCATGTATTATATGTGGTTTAGATTCAGAAGAAGTGTATATTCCTGTCGTGCACTTGGTTTATAACTGTCTCTCATGTGGAAGATACCTGGTTCAATTCCAGGTCTAGTCTTTATTTTTTGGTCAGATTAAATACAAATTGAATATGTATGAATATATATTTTATACATATGGCTATGTGTTGTTCCATTTGTTGTTGTTGTTGTTGTAACATTTGTTGTGTACATGCCACTAATCAGCTGTGGCAGGTGCCGGTGCCACAAAAGGAGCCTGCCCTTACTGGAGATTCAATTCAATGTATTCTTGTATGGCCCTAAATCACAACAGTAGTTATCTCAGAGGACTTAACAAAACCATTGAATTCACCAACGCAGATAAGAAAGTACTAAAAAAAATGTTGTGCATGATATATGAGAAAACATAAACAAAATAATAATAATAACATTCCAACTTAATTAAGTTGACTGATTAACAACCTAAACATTCAAGAAAAAGGCAAAAAAAAATGTGTTGTTTTTGTTGTATGGAGAAAACCATTTGAGCTCTGTGCAACAGCTGAAGTTTGGCTTTGACACGGGAACTTTGTGGTTCACAGTGATGAGAGGTGGACACTGACCCAGAGCCGACCCAGAGCTGACCAACAGTTCAACTGACCACACGTCACTCAGCAGATTGTGGGAAGCCTGTTGTTCATGGTCCACTGACTCTGTATTTGATTATCTGTGAGAAACACCAGTAGTACAGGCTCCTAGTTCTCATTGGGATGCGCAAACGGACGTTGTATCCTTAGGACACTTCACTCACATTAGATTGAGTCTGGTGTGTGAATGTGAATGGTTGGTGGTGGTGGAAGGGGCTGATGGTAAAGACTGGTTGCTTCGCTTCTGTCATTGTGCCCGAGGGCAGCTGTGACTACTGCAGTAGTTTATCATCACTTTATAAAACCAATGCATTGTCATGGTATTTTTTCCAAGGTTTCATTATCAAAGAACACTTGTTATAGATCAGAAATTATGCAAAATTCTAAAACATGATAAACCAAAGTAAATACTGTATCTGAAGATCAAGTTTCAGGGCCAAAATGGACAAAACTATTTTAATTAAGAGGATTATGCATCCCTAAATTACAACTGTAGATATCTCAGAAGACTTTACAAAGCTGTTTATTGCAATGATGAAAAACACATAGAGCCATTTGTCCATAAGGGGCTCGAGACCAATGACTAAAAATCCATCAATGCCTTTGAATGTTCTCTTTATGTTTTCTTCTTTAAGCGAAAAGAGAAGTGAAATGCAGAGCCTCGGGTTGCCGTCTCTTTGCCAGCTCTCGCTCTTCCATCCATCGTCAAACCACTTGATTACTTGAGCGACTGGGACACAATGTTTTTCACACTGACTGACATCCAAAACACGGTGGTTTTGTGGCTTTACACACGCTGAATACACTTTTTCAATGTTTAGCTTGTGTTTGTCTTCACGTCTTCAAGTCTGCATAATAAAAGGCTGTTGTATCAAGGTTGTGTCCCCTCGGCTCGTTCTGCAATTACGGTGTCAGAGCCTTGAGTGGAAATTAAGTCTTAACTTTGGTCGGTCGGTTTGACGTCAGTGATAGGGTCTATTGAAAGCCGCTTAGGTTACGGTTTGACACGGGGACAATTATACATCCATTTTGACTGCGACTTTTCCGATACAACCCGATGAGACGACAAATCCGGGAGCAAACAGCAGAATAATTACTGAGGTGATGCTAACCGCTCTCGATAGCCGCTAGTTTGTATACGAAATATGTTTCCGAAAATTGTGTCTGCCGTAGCGGAAAAGTCACTTTGAAAAGAGCTTGTGTTCTCCAATTCTTGCTTTTGAGCAGACGCAGCCACATCTCTGGGAAAATGACTCCCCATTTTCTGTTTTAGGACAATGGGGACTTTGAAAAGGCGTTCGTGAATCAGCATTTTCACCTTGCCGGCAACGCTGAAACGGGCGACCAAAATTCCCCTTGCTGACAGATGAAAAATTAGAGAAACACATTTGCATCATTTTGCAGTCGGAGTAGTTTAGTCTGACGAGCAGGCCGACAGAAGCGTGTTCAGCTGGAGTATTACTATTAATCCCAGTGAAATACAACTCCCTGGGCTCTTTTCTGCAGAGTGGAGCATCGTCCAGGTACGTGCACACAGACAATCAAGGAGAGAAGCAGGTTGCGGTTGGCTCTTCGGAACGCAGCCTCAGCCTATTTATATAATTAGCGGCAGTAAAGAGCCAGACACATGGAAAGACTTGTCGCATGTAAAAAGTGCAGTTGTCAGCAGGACATCGCTCGGCACCTGGGTCACTGCAGCCACGCGCTCATTTCCTCTGCTGCAGGTAAAGCCGCTTTCCCGACAGCTGCCCAGGCCTCCACGCGAGAACCAGAGGAGGTCGTTGATGTGAGATAACCAGGCCTTATAATCTGATCAAAAGTTAATGCTTTTGGTTTTATTGAAATGAGAAAATCACATGGGACTGTCACGGTTCTCTAGAATCTCGTAGAAATGAACAGAACTCTTGGGCAGGTTATTGTGTACATCTGGAGGTTTTTTATGAATCCAGAGCCTTAAATCGAGCTCTTCAAATAATCAATGACTCTTCTGGCCTCTGGAAAAGCCATGTTCCAGCTTCTTCCCTTTGGCAGAAGATAATGTTTGTTGAGATGTAGGACATCTCAATAAGCTAACAGCTTCTTTTTTTGCTTGTTTTAAACATGAACTGACTTTTGTACATGTATTCCAATGTGGTTTTACTGTAAATGGCAAATAAAATGAATCGGATCTGATTTCATTATATCACATAAAACAAGTTACTGATGTTGAAATGCAACACATTTATTATAGAATATTACCCACATTCAAATGTGTTTTGAGTTATTTTATTCCGCACTGATTTCAAAGACAATTTGTTAGCTTCCATTTAACTAGAATTATCTCCTCAAAGTAATTATGAATTATGGGGAAATTAGCAAATGTACAAATGTTCCTTTCGATTGCGGCGATTCTAGCTCTAGTTTCACATCTGTACATTTTTGGCATCTGCCGCATTTATAAAACAGTATTCTCTTTTTTCAATGTAAAGCAGAAAAGGGAGACCACCCTCCCTCACAGTTCTCAGCCCTAATAGTGACTCACAGGGCAATGGGGATGGTACCAAATGCTGAAGTGTTCCAGACGTTTTTATTTATTTATTTTTATGTCAAAGTAAACCATATTCCTCAGTCATGGTTCCAAATCGGGCAAGGTTACATTTTCTTAAAAAAGAAACATCATCGAGACTTTATAAAAATGGACAACAAGGTGCAAGGATATAGTTTAAGTTATATCAATCGACTCTGGCACAAGTTCAAAGTCATCAGATAGTATAATTACCACATATCATAGAAACAACATCTTTTTATGGGACCCATTCTTAACACCTGAAGCATGTTTTAGTCCAGGGGTCAGGAACCTGTGGCTCTTTTGAGGATTGTGTCAGGCTCTCAGACGAATCTTAGTGAGCATTAATTGTAGGAATGTTTTCTTCAGTATAAAAATGCTATTACATTTTAATAAGAAAGTATTAAATAACACATTCTGAGACAGATAATACACTCTAAATGTGTTGAGTTGAGTTGAGTGTTTATTTATTTTGAGTTCATGTACCTCAAATCATCCATTTACAGTTACTTGTTACAATGTTGACAGTCAAACCCGAAAAGGAAGAAAAAAATTGTATAAATTCCCACTCCTGCACATCACACCCGTGTGTCCGGAGCCAGTAGCAAAGTAATGCACAACAACACGGCAACAAGCAGCACAGTGACCCGAGCCAATCCTGTCACAGCAGGCACCAGGGCAGCAACAACCAGTAACCCACCAAAGCCTCAAGTCAGAACTGCACACACCCTACCCCACCGGTCTCAGGCCACGTTCAGCCGACTTCATGTATTTATTTTTTCTATTATATTCCTTTTTCTTCTTCTTCTTATTTATTTATTTACTATTTTTTCCTTTACTATTATTTTTATTTATATATTATTTTTCCCTTTAACCAGACTATTAACATATATACAAGTCAAGTATATATATTTACAAGTGTTAACAGTAAAGTGCCCCACGGGAAAAAAAAAAAAAAAACATTTTATAGTGCGAGGCGTTTTTTTGCTCTTTCAGCTTCCCTGTTTTTTTTAATTTAACCTTTATTTAACCAGGAAAAATCCCATTGAGATCAAGAACCTATTTTTCAAGGAGGTCCTGGCCAAGAGGCAGCAAAGTCACACATAAACACAACAGACAGATACAATTACATAAAAAATGACAGATATACAGACTAAACACATCAAGTAAAACATTTACAGGTGATTGAGGCCGTCTCCAAAACTCTGAGTTTTCGGATTTAAAAGCCTTCAAATACAAAAACTCGGTCAGTTTCCAGTCTCGCTGGAGCATGTTCCAGTCAGAAGGAGCTGCATGGACAAAAGCTCTTTTTCCTGTGACAAAAGGCGCAGTAAGCAACAGCTGCTCATTGGACCTCAGTGCGTAAGACTCTGTGCTCCTCTGTGTGAGTAATGTACAGAGGTAGAGAAGACAGGAGTCCCAGAAGAGCCTTGTAAATAAAAGCACACCAATGACACTGCCTCCTAGTGGACAGGGAGGGCCATCCCACCCGAGTGTACAGCTCACAGAGATGTGTCAGAGCTCTACGGTTTGTGATGAACTTCTGCTGTAGAGCGTCTTTATCTCATGTTGTGCATCATATAATTCTCTATTTGAGATCTGTGTCTTTATCCATCCAAGTGTAAATATAGGCAGTGATGTTTTGAGGGTGTTCATGCTAAAGTTACCAGGAGTGGGGTTTGAACCCACGAGGACTACTGTCCATTGGATCTTAAGTCCAACGCCTTAACCACTCGGCCATCCTGGTACAAATATGGCAAAGAAAGACTCATACAAATCCTGGTACAAGACTGGATACAACCAGAAAAAGTGCAATGTCAAAATGTATAGAAACACCACGAAAATATCAAATAAGAAAAAAGCAAAGCAAGAAAACCTCAAATCGTCAAAAATGCTTGACCAATGCGAAAGAAAAAATCAAATAATGTGGGGCGGACAGAGACACTAGTATCCAGTTCTCCAACGACCACTGTATATGGTTTGTCAATTCTAGGACTTTTTAATTATATACTGTATTACTCTGCACATAATCTTTTATTTTGATCTTAGTATACAGGAGAAGAATAATTAACTATAAATTCTGTTCTAAAGATACCAGGAGTGGGGTTCGAACCCACGAGGACTAATGTCCATTGGATCTTAAGTCCAACGCCTTAACCACTCGGCCATCCTGGTACACATTATTCATTGAATGTCATGTAATTGATGAGGGAGCAGGGCCAAAGATGAATGTTAAGCTGTGTTCAAAATACGTTTAAAAAGTATATGACTTTAATGGCTCTCAGCTACAAAGGTTCCAGACTTCTGTTTCAGTGCAATATACACTATCTACTTATCTACTAGAGCCGAATCTTCTCCAACCTACAAATAAAGTCCACATCAAGTCATCCACATGTGAAATCACTGACCAGAATAAATGTTAGGTCTGTTCTGGAGGTGTTTCCTCTGGTCGGAGTCAGGGCTGCCCACTGATTGTTTTGGGTCGACCTGCTGTATATTTGAACATGGCTCATACTGTAATTGGCTGGACTAACAACGCCACATGCAGAATGAAAATAGAAAAACAGTCACAAACTCATACATGTATTTCTTACTTCAATAAAACACCCACTGCCAACTATGTGCATTTTATTCTTCCTGCAAAGACCTATGCAATAACATCACATCATACTCACTATGTTTTGCATGTCTTTATAAATGTGTATGTAAGAGAAAAGGGCCATCTTTTTATTGCCTTTTTTGGAAAAAATAGATTAACATAAAAAACAAATTGTGGTCCAGCATGGCATGGCATAGGAAGAACCCTAACTATAGATTTGCATTTGACAGATAAAAAGCCCTTTGCTTTAAATTAACCCTGAATGTAAATGTATTTAGTTTTAGATTTGAGATAGGACAAGAGAACCATTATTTGTTCAACAGTGGGAAAATTATTTTAAAAAAGTTAAAAAGGAAGCAGTGAGAGGAATGATAAACCACTGTAAAACATTACCTGGAAAATCAACTCAAATCGGTTTGTTAATATACTGTATAAACACTGTATTGACGCTCTACAGTACATTTTTCATGTTCTTAAAACCCTGTGGCCAATGTGACTATTTTAATTGTCCTGGTGTCATCCATCCATCCATCCATTTTCTACCCTTTAATCCATTTCTGGGTCAGGGGGGTGGCAATCAGAGATGCCACCCAAGTCTCATAGCACCAGCCCCTCACTGACCCTCTGCAGGTGGTGAGTCCACAGGAGGACGGCTGCTCTCTGAGTGTGAGCATAGCCTTGATCTTTCAGTGGGAGCTTTTTTGGGCAAAGTGGGGTTAAGTGTCTTGCCCAAGGACACAACAACAGCAGTCATCAGTGGGAGTCAGTGGAGAAGGTGCAGAGGTGGGTGTCAATGCTCTTTAATTTGTGTTTTTTTTTTTAAAGAGCAGAGAGAGACACATGGATTTTCTAATTATACAAGGATGTGATTAGGAATATTGTCAGAACATCCAGGTGTAGTAGCTCTTGGATGCATTTGCATCGTCAAAATATATTAGTAAAGCTTTGTTTTACTCTATCAGCAGTTAAGGAGTCATTACAACATGAAAACTGAGGCTTATATGTTGAGAAAATGTACTTACTAAAAAAATGAAGCAAAGCTGTGCTTTGTATACAGGTGTGTTTAATAGTCCATCAAGTACTGTAAATACACAAACCTCTGCCAAGAGGCACAGTTCCAACCTGTAAACATATTTTTGATCCAGAAATGCTGCTCTCTGCCAGTAGTATCCAGGCCGGTATTTACTAATGACTGTGTATTGTACAGGGCAACAAATTCCATCTATTTTTGTAATGCCCTCAATCACAACAGTAGTTATGTTGGAGGACTTTGGAAAACTGTGGATTCGCCAACACAGATCAAACACAAGAAAACCCAGTCAGAGAAAAGTGATAAACTTCCGGGAGGCCCACATTGAGTGAGGGATGGCTATAGATCCAGGACTCAGGCTGTAGAACGAGTACCGAGGCTACGGAGAATGGAAAATATCTGGCCTGACTGTCATTTAGCCATTTCGCAGCACAGCAGCTGAGTGGGTAGGACTCATGCTTCATGGGCAGAAGTTCAGGCCTTTCTGCGTGGTGTGTGCGTACGGTTGGCAAATATTTTGTTAACGCTGGTCTTTTTTTTTCACACATGCTCACCTGCTGCAGCACCAATCATTGAATTTCTGCATCATGCATTATTTTATTAATGCATATTTCAGCATGATTCCTGTGACGGTCTGCTTTTGCCTTGTCTAACAAAACCTGCCTCACTGATGAAAATGAGTGAGTTATTGATATTTCTTGCCGAAGCATGGATCTTCCCTGTGTTCTTAAATGCATCTGCTGGCCTTGTCTCAACTGGTTTACAAGGTTACGGAGTATAATTGTTTCCAAACAGACACGTTTTTCACACCGAAGTTGGTGCACTTGAGTGTCCATAATGCACCTTGCTCAATTGAAACTTGGCTTGTGAATATATTTTTTTCGAGAATGAAGACCTGGACATGTACTAAAGGCCTGCTGACTGAAGCCCTACTTGGCCCTTCTCTACTCTACCCTACTCTGCTCTACCTTACCCTCATTAAGGCCATTTCAATTGGCCCTGTTTAACTATTATACCGTACTTTTTTAGTTTCTGCTTCTTCCTGGTTCTATTCAGGCCGAGCTGGTACTAAACTGTTCTAACTGACAGTGATTGGCCAGAGCAGAGTAGTGTAGAGTAAATTAGGGCTGGTGGAAACAGGGCATAAGTCACTCGTCAGGCTGCACATGCAAGAATGAATAAGAAATATAGCCACCTGTTGTAGCTTTCCGCATCTATAAATCACATCTGAAGTTACGGTCAAACAACAGCGGCTTATTTGGGTGTTGTTTTCAAACATTGGAGCTGTGCCGCTCGCCTCTCACTTCACTGGACTTTCTGGAATGTGTCCGCAGGTTTGGCCGCTCCTGCTCACACTCTGCATCCATCTGCAGGGAACATGTCCTCCCCTCCCCCAGCAGAAGACAAACCCATAAACATCAAACATTTAGCTAAAAAAACAGCCGCAGTAAGTGGTTTATATATTTTTGGGGCACACAATTAAAGACACACAGCAGCCCACAGACTCAAATATCATTATAGTGGTGTCAATCTTTTCCAGTCGGGAAACTTTTCACGTACAAGTATTTCTTGTACGTGAACACATTTCAAGTGTGGGAGCCATACACCAGAGTAATAATATTCTCAGAATGTATTCTTTTGTTTAAAAACATTTTTATACTGAAGAAATCCAAATTATAACAAGAAGGTCCAGGCCCTGTATACATGATTAGTAGATTGTATATACCGGGATGGCTGAGCGGTTAAAGCATTGGACTTAAAAGCCAAAGAACAACAGTCCTCGTGGGTTCAAACTTCACTTTGGGATGTCATGTGACCCACGCGTAGTTTCTGATTTAATCGAAGTAAAAGACAAAGCAACATGTAAAGCAGTGAAGCAGTGATGCAGCATATCATTGAAAATTAAAAACATAAAAATAGAAAGACACTGAAGAAGTGTGTCCTGAGTGTGGACCAAGGTGAAATCTCCCTTGTCTTCTTTGATGGTCTGTGCCCCCCAATTCCTGATTTCTATTGCCTTTTGTATTTCTATCCTTACTTTCCAACTATTTTTGCTTTTTCCCAGTCCATTTTAAGATTTTCTCTTGCAATTTTTCTGTATTGCATTTATCTTAGTTGATCTTGATCTTGTGCCTTTGCCTGTGGTTTTTTTACAAGGATTTGTCTCAGTCTTTCTGATTGCTAATTTACACATCACGCGTTACAGCACGTACGCGTTATACGCGCAGCAGACGCGCGTAACTTTTTTCCATGTTAACCTATGATGATATTTACACTTCTAGCGTTATACGCGCGTATGACGGACGTATGACGCGAAGCTGCGCTCTAATTTAGGATGGATTTCTAATTTTGTGCGCGCACCAACGCGTCTCCCATTGAAATCTCATGTAAAACATGATTTTTCTATAGCGGTCCTTGGCTTTAGATCGCATCTGCACACACACAGCACTTGTGTCTAAACATCAGCAGGAGGAGCAGCAGGTTTTACAGTGATTCTGGACATCGTTTTTTTTCTTTCATAAAGTCTGGCGTCTGGCCAAACCAGCGCACAGAGACCATGAGGACAAACACATGCATGTGATTTGTGTTGCTCTACATCAGTCCTCTGGCCCGTACTGTCCTCTACACTGCTCCATAGACTACACAGGGAGAGCATCAGAAGACGCGGACCTGCACGCACGGCCTGTGTAGATACTCCAAAAAAAATTGTACGCGTACGCGCTGTTTACGCCTACTCTGTAAATTCCCTATGAGAGGCATATGTACCAGGATGGCCGAGTGGTTAAGGCGTTGGACTTAAGATCCAATGGACAGTAGTCCTCGTGGGTTCGAACCCCACTCCTGGTAACTTTAGGTTAAGGATCTGTGGACAATTGCATATTTAGATGAGGTATATAGCAAGGAAATCAAAGATGCTCTACACACTGACACTGAAGAGCGCCTTAGCTGAAAGAGCCAAAAAAAAAAATTAAGTGTATTTCATACACTTTAATGTTAACATATTTAGAGTGTAATATACAATACAATACAATTTATTCTTGTATAGCCCTAGGTCACAACAGAAGTCATCTCAGAGAACAAAACCATTGAAATCACCAACACAGGTCAGAGAATCAACAGTTAAAACACATGAAAAATATAAAGCACACACAGAAGAAAATGTCCATACATGTTGTAGAATGCTAAAGTGTCCTGATCATCACCAATCCTTTCTGTTGGACACTAACTGTCCAACAAGACCCTCCTGCATTGACAAGGAAAAACTCTTAAATAACCCAGTGGGAAAAAGTGAGAAACCTTGGGGAGAACTAGGGAAACCCACAGGGAGGGAGACCCATTTGAGAAAGGGATCCGCTCCTCCGGACGGACAGGCTAATGATCTAGGACCTAAGATAGCTACAGGACGTGGACCAGTGGCCGATGAACGTGGACAGGTCCGGTGCAGGACTGAAGCACTCCCAGGCGGGTTGGGCAGGGCAGTCCGCAGGTGTAGATGGAGGAGGCCAGGCTCAGAGATCCCGTCATCGTACTATGAAACGGACAACGGGTGAATAGCAATGAACAAACTACAGTCAAAATCCTAATAATGCTAAACAGATAAAGTAGGAAGAAGGAGAGGATAGTGCTCAAGTTACCATACTTCTCCCAGCAAACTGACTCCCTATGCAGCTTGACTGACACTCTGAGGAGTTTAGCCTTCCCCGAGTCTTACCTTCCTAGCCATATACTAAACTAAAGAACTGTTTTAAACCTAGCCTTGAATAAAGAGAGCGTATCTGAAAGGAGGTGAGACAGCAGCAGCCACGGCTAGGCTAGCCTAGGTTACAGCACCAAGATTCATGGATTACACACCAGGTGTGCAAACCGATCCAGGCAAACCTAATTATATATTATATATCATATATATCACATGTACCATACATATTATATATATTATATATAATACATAACATAACATACAGCATAATACATAACATAATATACAACATATTACGTATATTGTATAATATATAACATAATACAGCATATATATACAATATATACACCATATATTATATATTACCTAATTATATGCTAAATTAAAGTAGAGTGCTTTAAGCCTGGCCTTGAATGTGGAGACCGTATCTTCTTCCTTAACATAAATGGGAAGCTGATTCCACAGTAAAGGAGCTTGGTAGCTAAATGCTCTGCCGCCAACAGTGATTTTTGAGACCTTAGGGACTACCAGACGTCTGCCGTTTTGTGAGCGCAACGCTCGACTTACAATACAATACAATACAATACAATTTATTCTTGTATAGCCCTAGGTCACAACAGAAGTCATCTCAGAGGACTTAACAAAACCATTGAAATCACCAACACAGGTCAGAGAATCAACAGTTAAAACACATGAAGAATACAGTATAAAGCACACACAGAAGAAAATGTCCATACATGTTGTAGAATGCTAAAGTGTCCTGATCATCACCAATCCTTTCTGTTGGACACTAACTGTCCAACAAGACCCTCCTGCATCGACAAGGAAAAACTCTTAAAAAACCCAGTGGGAAAAAGTGAGAAACCTTGGAGGAGAACTAGGGAAACCCACAGGGAGGGAGACCCATATGGTTGATACGACACTAACATGTCTTGGAGATAAGAAGGAGCCAAGCCATTTATGGCTTTATATGTTAAGAGAAGGATTTTAAACTTTATTCTGTACTCCACAGGGAGCCAGTGGAGTGATTTTAACACCGGCGTTATGTGCTCCCTCCTTTTGGTACCTGTTAAGATCCTAGCTGCTGTATTCTGAACGAGCTGGAAGCTCTTCAAAGAGGTTGTGGGGCATGCTGCCAATAAAGCGTTACAGTAGTCAAGTCTTCAGGTGACGAAAGCGTGAATAAGTATTTCCGCGTTATTTTTAGGAAGGAAATTCCTAATTTTAGCGATGTTCCGTAAGTGGAAGTACGCCGTTTTAGTTGCTTGGTCTCACAATGTATTATTTATAACATTCTCATTTAGATGTAATAACCTTTGTATACTGAAGTGCAGTATACAAATGCTTCTTCCCCTTAATCCATCTCTGGGTCGGGGGGGTGGCAGTCAGAGCTGAACCAGCCTGCAGTCCTGCAGGTGGTGAGTCCACAGGAGGACGGCTGCTCTGTTGGTGACAGTAGAGCCTTGATCTTTCAGCAAAGTGAGGTGAAGTGTCTTGCCCAAGGCCAAAATGGCCCTCATTTATGAAACTTGCACAGAAAAGGGTGTATACTGTTGGTATATATTCTAATTTTGCAAAATCCAACGTGGGATTTATGAAAGTGTGAGATCCGCCCAGATCTGAGAGTACGCAACTGCTGCTGATAATAAATGCAGCGCTCAAAACCAGCGTTATTATGAAAGTTACGCCTATAAATACTCAGAAACCGCCTGTTTCAAGCACCGTTTTTACGGAGTCGGCCAAGAAGACTAGTTGGAAGCCTCAAAAAGTCATGTGACACGCACTCCTGAGTTTATTCATGTTTTTTTTTAAATAAATATACAATATATTGTATACACGCGTTTTTCCTAATGTCTAGACCCACTGCAGAACTCATCTCTCTTGAACTTTTGAAGTGAATGAATGAATGAATGAATATTAATATCTCGGCCTCAGCGGTGACTCTCATCCTTAACCGGGTCAAGTGTCTGCATCTTCCTGTGAATGCAATGGAGCTATCTCTGTGAAAAAAAAGTATGAGAAGCTTTTGGGAAGTAGTGATTTCACAGAGAAACTCTTGATCCAAAAGGGCTGAATTACGCGCACCACATTTGAGGAGTGATGCGGTGGGACGTGTTGTGGCACCCGCTGCGCACTTCCCAAGATCCACTGCCCATGAGCCCGTTCCCACTTATAAGCGTGTTGCTACATGCGGAGAACAGGCCAGTGGCTGAGACAGATTTGAGTGAGCAAGACCATCAGTGTGTTCATGGGGCTTTATGCACAAAACTAATGAAAAAACACAGTGCTTTGCCAGAGGTGAAGGAGGCAAAACAAATAGCCATGCGTAATTTCACTGCACAGATTTACAAAGCAATAGATGGGTCACACATCCCTGTTGCGTAAGTTAGTAAGTACAGTAAGTAAAGTGTATTTGTACAGCGCCTTTCACAGACCCACAAAGCGCTTCACATTTAAAAAACATACAGACAATAATACACATACAAGTCAGATTTAAAAACAAAGAAACAGAAGAGGGTTCTCATCATGAACTGTGATTTATTCGAAATTTGCGTGTTGCCATTAGACTTTTTCTGATTTTTTCCATAGTGGGAATGTGTTTATTGTCGTCCAAATTTTGAATTTCATGCATGTTTTGATGAAGGTTGAGAAGTAAGTGTAATTTGTTTGCCTACGCCTCCTTAACACCCTGATTTGGCCATCGGTGGGAGTCAATGGAGAAGGTCTCGTGAGGGGATTGAACCCACAACCTCAAGGCCAATGCTCTACCAATTTTGCCACTGTCACTCGCCTCTAGAACCACTCTAAATATTCTTATGTGTAGTCACAATCACACTGAGATGTCTGAGAAAGCTGATCTAAAGGAAAAAGTAGGTGCAGATGAAAACCAGTGATAGCGTGGATTCTATTACAAAGTTAGAATTTGTGTAGTTTGAAAGTTAAGTGTCCCAAAAATAACTGCAATGAGGCATTTTTATAGGGAAATTATACCTTCCTCCTGTAAAACATTCCAAATTTGTATGACCCTAAATGTAACGTACCTAAGATTGTCCTTCAGTACAGGACCAGATGTTCATTAGACTCACTGCTCAGATGATCGTCACATTTTCAGCGTGTACAGTGCAGCCTGTATTCAACCCCACACTTGATTACTCACACATTTTGGACCAAGACCTTTGACAATCTGCTCCACAAGTGCGACTGGTTTTGCGGTGTGCAGACCCCCCTCACACGCATTTTGAAGCCAGTGACCTCCTGCTGTCCTGGTCTGGAGCATGTCTTCTCCGAGGTCACCCGTGCACATGCATTGTTTCAATGAGGTGTAAACACATGGGCGAATGCGAGCGCGGCCAGTAAAGGTGGAATGTTACATCATCACTATGTGACCCGAAACGCTAGGTTTGATGAACGGCTTTGCAGAGGGGCCATACAGTCCACACCGAGCCCTGTCTAATTATGGAGTTCAATGTCAGACGTTATCGAGGGGATGTGAAATAAAGCACTTCGGAACACCCTTTTGAATATGAGGTTTCTATTCTATATGAAGTGATTCAAAACAGGAATGAAAGTTGATCGTACGATTTGTTTGTTTTGGCAATCCAAACCTGAGCTATGTGAACCACAAGTTAGGCTTATGTGCATGGTTGAATCTTATGGCTTGAGTCAATACTTTTTATCTAAAATTGTAAACATGATTCATTCCACCTGTGCCTTCTCACATACTGCAGCTGTCCTAACCACTCTCAAAACTATGTCTGTAGTCTGCAATGTTCTTATGAATGGATATGAGTTCACATGATGTTTACAGGAGCCTTATCAAGTGACACTGCAATGACCACGAACGACATTAGTCGCCTCACATTGGAGCTTCGTGAGAGGGACCGTGCCACTATTGCAGACCTCCGTAAAGAAGTCCTTCGCCTCACTGCAGAGCTGCAGGATAAACAGTCACTCGTGTCCAAACTTTTTGATGTCGCTGGCGGGCAGCACTCACGGCTTATGTCACTGAGCGCTGCATACTGTGACACTGTCGTGTGGGAGAGGTCTGTCAGCTCTGGGCCCTCTTGTTCTACACCTAAGTGCCCGGTTCGGAATAAAGAGCCTGCGGACTGCGAGGAGCCATCCAGCGCCGTGGCCCATGTCCTGAGCCTGTCAAACCGCTATGCAGCCCTCTCCGCTGACATACCAGCCCCCTCAGCAGAACCCCTGGACTCTGCAGCAAACTCTACTGCTGTCCGTGGATCCAGGTCCACTGCGAGAAAGACACTCTTAAAGGAAGCTGTCCTCAGACGAAAGAGTGGTCATTCCCCTTCTCTGACCCCAGTGCATCACCACCACTTACCTTCACCGGGTCAGCAGCAGCGACCCGAGCCTGCTCCTCTCGCCGCTCCAGCGTCTCCGTGCACACAGCGTGGGTTGCCCGGAGCTGGGAATCAACACCCCCACTCTTCTCCATGTGTTCAGCAGCGCCCTGGTTCGGACCCATCCCTGGATGAGCCCGCTGGTTCTGGCCATGGACACCGAGCGCCTTCTCCGCGGCCGCGTCCACTTTTCGCCCCAACTACTCTGATCGTTGGAGATTCCATCGTGAGGCACGTCCGCTTTTTTAACGCGGTCACTCACTGCATTACCGGAGTTACAGTCCCAGATCTGCTCATCCGTCTCCCTCCTCTGCTTCACTCCCTGCCCGATACCATATCCAAGGTAATCGTGCATGTGGGTATAAATGATATGAAGCTGCAGCAGTCAGAGGTCACAAAGAAGCACTTTATGAATCTGTTCCGCCTCCTCCAGTCCTCCGGGTTGTGTGTTTTTATCTCTGGTCCAGTCCCGACTGTAAACCGGGGTGACTGCCTCTACAGTCGCGTTGTGGCGCTCAACATGTGGCTCCAGTCTACATGCAGCACTTTTAACTTTATTTTTGTGAACAACTTTGGCCTGTTCTGGAAGCGTCACGTGGCCTATCGTCCAGATGGTCTGCACCCGAACAGATACGGCACCAGTTTGTTGACGGACTTCCTGCGCCATGTTGTTCAGTGCTCCCCGAGGGGGGCGTGACTGTTTACATCTGAGGCTTCTCGGCCCCCACCACCCCCCTCCTCTTCCTTACCAGCACCGGGTGAGTACTGTGGTGCAAACACTGACCCCTGTCCGTCTGGCAGTGTAACGACAGTCCTGCCACTGAACTGTGCTGACTCAGTTATGCATCTGGAACTTAACAAAGTACAACAGAGTTCACTTTTTAAACCAATAGAGACTGTGTGTGTTCCTCGCACCAGCTCAGAAATGTGTTTTAACTTGAATAAACGCAAATTTAAAAGAAGGACAGCAGTTAGACGGTCCAACTCTGGAAATCTAATTCCAGTTCTTTGTAATCAATCAACTAAACCCACTGACACTGATATTAATTTTAACCTTGCTCTACTTAATGTCAGATCACTATGCAACAAATCATTTTTAATTAATAATTTTATCTGTTCGTATGATCTTGATTTTATGTTTATGACTGAAACATGGCTTGACCATAATACAGGAGATGCAGTTTTAATAGAAGCCTCACCACCAAATTTCAAATTTGAATATGAAACACGAGAAAATAAAAGGGGGGGGGGCATAGCAGCAGTTTTTAAAGATCGTATTGTCTCCCATAGGGTGTCTCTTGGGAAATTTTCATCATTTGAGTATGTTTCTTTTAAAATAGAACAAAAGAAATCTTCTTCCATTCTTATTATTGTTGTGTACAAGCCGCCACAGTCATGCCATAGTTTCACTGATCATTTCACTGAGTTGCTTTCAGTTGTGTGCACAGATTTTGATGGTTTAGTCATTATAGGCGATTTTAATATTCATGTGGATAATGTTAATGACAGATACGCAAAAGAGCTGAGTTCCATACTTGAATCCTTTGGCCTCACTCAGCATGTGAGTGGCCCCACCCATAGCAGAGGACACACCTTGGACCTGCTTATCACGAAAGGGGTGAATATTTCAAAAGTTAATGTAGTTGATGTTGCTCTGTCGGATCATTTCTGTGTATTTTTTAACATGTGTTTTGCTACCATACCACCCGCTAAATATGAAATTGTTAGAAGTAGACACTTAAATGAAAACACGGGTGAACTATTTATGGGAATGATCCATTTTGAGAACACATCATGTTCTACTGTAGATGAACTGCTTAACTCTGTCACCTCTAGTGTGTTGAATGTTCTGGACGCCATTGCCCCTGTGAAGGTAAAAATGGTCACAAATAAGCAAAAAGCCCCATGGATAAAAGCAGGCCCGGTCAGGGCACAGAAGCAAGAGTGCCGGAGAGCAGAGAGAAAGTGGAGAAAGTCCAACCTCCAGGGTGATTATAAACTCTTAAAAGAGAAGTTGTGTGAGTTTAACAGAGTACTACGTAGAACAAGAGAATTATACTTTTCTGAAACTATTGAAGGCTGCAGCAACAATCTGCGTGTTCTATTTTCAACAATCAATAGATTAACGAACCCCCCTGTTGAGTTGCCATTAGAACACTACTCCAAATCCAGGTGTAATGAGTTTGCACAGTTCTTCAGAGACAAGGTTCAGGGTATCAGAAATGCCATCACCTCTACAACACAAGTAACAATGCAACATCCAGTGAGGCTTTGTGAGCTAGCTCAATTTGCACCTGTCAATGATGAAACTGTTAAAAAGATAATCACAGGTCTTAGTTCCTCTACCTGCAGTCTGGATGTACTACCTCCTAGATTTCTGAAGTCTGTTATGTGTAGTCTATTACCCTCATTGACACAAATAGTAAACATGTCTTTTTTATCTGGAACATTTCCAATGGCCCTGAAAAAGGCAGTCATCAGGCCCCTCCTAAAAAAGAGCAGTTTGGATGCTGCGGTACTTGAAAATTACCGTCCCATCTCAAATCTGCCTTTCATGGGAAAAATTCTTGAAAAAGTTGCCTACCAACAACTTACTGAATTTTTAATATCTAATGACTCATTTGACATGTTTCAGTCTGGCTTTAGACCACACCACAGTACTGAGACCGCTCTAGTCAAGGTAACAAATGATATTCGGCTTAACACTGATGCAGGAAAAGTCTCTGTTTTAGTCATGTTAGATCTGAGTGCCGCTTTCGACACCGTTGACCATGAGATTCTCATGCAGAGACTGGAGGACTGGGTTGGTGTTGCTGGTACCGCCCTAAGCTGGTTTAGGTCCTATCTAGAAGAAAGGAAGTACTGTGTGGAGATTGGAAACTATGTCTCAGATAATATGGCCCTGACCTGCGGAGTGCCACAGGGGTCGATTCTGGGACCTCTCCTGTTCAATATTTACATGCTGCCATTAGGTCAGTTAATTCAAAGTATGAAAGTGTCCTACCACAATTACGCTGATGACACTCAGATCTATGTCTCACTGACTGCAGGAGAGCATGGGCCGGTGGACTCACTCCTTCGCTGTATCCAGCGGATCAGTGAGTGGATGCAATGCAATTTTCTCCAGCTAAATGCGGACAAAACCGAAATGATTGTCTTTGGTCCCGAGAAACAAAGAGAGACCGTCATTTGTCACCTTCAGTCTCTCTCCCTAAGGCCCTTAAATAAGGTCAGAAATCTGGGAGTAATAATGGACTCTGACTTAAACTTCAATAGCCACATTGGATCGGTAACATCAGCAGCTTTTTATCATCTGAAAAATATTGCCAAAATTAAAAATATTGTGTCCAGGGCAGACTTGGAGATTCTTATCCATTCTTTTGTTTCCAGTAGGCTGGATTACTGCAATGGCCTGCTCACAGGTATCTCCAAACATGCAGTAAGACAGTTGCAGTATATTCAAAATGCTGCAGCCCGAGTCCTGACTAGAACCAGGAAGTACGACCACATTAGTCCGGTCCTCAGGTCTCTGCACTGGCTTCCCGTGGCCCAGAGGATAGACTTTAAAGCAGCTCTCCTGGTGTACAAGTCTCTCCATGGCCTTGCACCAAAGTACATCCATGATATGCTAGTCCCATATGAACCAGCCCGGACTCTGAGGAGCGCAGGGACGGGACTCCTGTTAGTGCCCAGAGTCAGGACTAGACAGGGGGAGGCTGCTTTTCAGATTTATGCAGCTGGAGTCTGGAACAGTCTTCCTGAGGATGTGAGACTGGCTGCCTCTCTGTCAATGTTCAAATCCATGTTAAAGACTTTTCTTTTTTCCCGTGCATACAACTAGAGAATTTTATCTTTTTAACACACCTTGTTATTTATTGTTGTAACTTTTTGTGTTTTTAACTATTTTATTGTTTTTAATTACTTGTGTGATTTTTATGTTTTTAAATTACTTATGTGATTTTAATGCTTTTTAATTACATATGTGTTTTTAATTGTATTTTAATGGTGATGATTTGTGCATTGTGTGGTGTGGACTGTGAGGCGCTTTGTGTTGCCCTGTGCAGGAAAAGCGCCCTATAAATAAAGATTGATTGATTGATTGATTGATTATCAGTCATCTGCAGTAAGAAATAAACGACTTTGAAAAATTGTAGATTTATGTTTGTTAAGTTGTTTGCGCGAGGCCACAAAAGGTGCCACGTGTCATAGTGAGGGACCACGGAATTGACTTTTCTTCTTGTTCAGATGAGAGTACAAAGCTAGTTATTAGTTTGTAACTTTCATATATGACAGTTATCCCCTCATCTATGCTTACCCTGTGTTAACCTAACAGACTTCCCTGGATGGTGAGTGGCGGCTCTCCTCTGAGCTCCATAACAGAGAGTCTCATAGTTAACACAGGAACTCCCAGAGCAGTCACTTTCACAGCCTTAATTCTAATTACTTAGCATTTGTAAATGTTGGATCTTCATAACTTGAAGACAGATATGTGTTAAAGAAACATTATTTTATGAAGTCTTTTTTTATGAAACGTTCTTTTGTGAAACTTTCTTTTACTTTTGAAATGTGAGTAGTTCTACCTTTATCTCCCAGAGTAGAGCCAGTACTAGTTGCCATAGCAACATCATTGTTACAGTTAGCTTTTGGTAGCCTTTCAACAAACGTCTTTTTTCTGTATTTCAAGTTATATTCACCAGTTTTAGCACTTGTGACTAAAGGTAAAAAATACCTTATAAATTACTTTTTTAATACATCTGTCAAACATTTGTGGGACAATTTCCATTGGTTTGAATGAGAGCTGGGAGTAAATGTACTTTCACAACTATGGGAGTCCGAGTGTTATTTGCAAGACTCAATGTAGCTTGACATTCTGAATCTCTGTGGTGTGTTTCTCAACAATATTACATAAACATGTGCACTGGTGTCATCATGACATGAAGTCAACACAAACTCAACATTATAAATAATGTCTGTAAAACCTGTTAATACGATCATCATCATTACTGCAGGTCACATGACACCTCCATGACTCAGAAACAACTGGAAGATCCAAAGAAAACGTTTTCATCCTTTTAATGGCTTAGTAATGTTCCAACACTAACAGTAACATCTGTTGACAATGACTCCTCAGATTAATGCACAACATCCATCTGAACCAATAAGACAAGCTCTTTATCCAAACATCTCTGTGTTTAAGCAATCGTCGAAATGCTTCAAATATTGTCATTGTATTGTTACTGTGGCATGTCAAGGTTTTCCAAGGTAGTTTTCACAGAGATAATGGCCAGCTTTAAATGCGTCAATAAAAAAAGATGATACAAAAACAAGCATCAACAAAAATCAGACGTAAAGGGAAGCGCAACGAGAGCCAACGACGACATGGTGCCGAGATGACATGAATTAATTTCGCCAACGGGACTTTTAACTTGCTTAGAGCCTGTACATTACATTTATAAAATTATTTTCATACAATTAATGCAACTCAAAGTGCTGGTTAAAACCCGACCACCGGACAGACCCATCCCAAACCACAAAGATAATCAAGCATACACACACAGATGGAGAAAAACCATGAAAATAAATAGGGCTAGCTGCAGATGTATCCAGTTGAAGGAGTGTCATCCAAGGAGCCATCTGCACCAGGAGCAGAGAGCCACCTGTAGCTGCCAGGGGACGACACAGGACCCAGAGGAGAGAGGAGGCTCCAGACTTCCACCAGGTCCAAGAACCAGACCCCCACAGGACCCAGAGGAGAGAGGAGGATCCAGACATAGTGAGTGACATTTCTAATACTAATGTACAAAACGGGAGGTTCACATATTGTGTGCGAGTACAGTATGTAATCTAGCACATAATCATTTCGAAATAAATTATTCATTTTGGTGCTTCCTGTTAAGGTGAAGGAGAAATTCTATTCAAAATTCTGAGCTTTTAACCATGTTATTGTATGACATCACTTAGTTTTGGCAAATTCTCAGTTGAAATTGCATTCTTTCGCTTGGCTGGTTAAAACAAATTCAACCCCTCCCTCTGGTGAATAACTCTTTTTACCCATCACACTTTCTACTTAATAGGATAATTTTTCACATTCTAAAACATGATATGACATTTTAAATTATCTCAATTTCATTTGTAATGGTAACGATGATGCATTTTTCATGAACAGTGGGCTGAAAATTGCATTGATGTCCAATACCCACTTTGACCTATGACCTGTACCTGGCAATCTGATGGAGGATGGGCCAGGGAAGACAAAGTGAAAGTTTATTGCTCAGATTGATTGAAACAGGCAGGTTTCTCAACACTTGCTCTCTCTACTGATTGTGCCACAGAACCTCACTTTCAATATTGTTATTGAGTGCCACTTTCTTGTTTTCCCCAACTTGCTTCTTAATAGGATTGGTCTCTAGTCTCGCTCTGGTCCAAAAAACAGGAGTAAGACGATCCAAGCCGCAAACAGTGATGCACGAGTTGGTGTGAGAATGATTAAATAGAGGAGTGGCAGTAGGTGCGTTGACAAAGTCCAGAGAGTGGAACGGTTCCTGAATGACTTGTGAGAGGAAGCAGACACAGCCACTAAACCATAGAATTACCTCAAAGTGAAGAAAGACGCAATGCAAGTTTTATAGCTCCTACGTCACTCCTAAAATGCAGCCACGCTTGAAACCAAGAAATCCTGCTCAGGAATTTTGCCATTCGCAGTTTAATGTAATGGAAATCTTGCTATATTGTCCAAAGATGTAAGAAAACAGAGCATGAAAGTCGTAGATTTTATGAGAAAAGTGTACATTAGTAAATCAATTGCATCAGTGGCCACAAGGGTGACAGACACTCAGCCCAGAACACTGTATAGTCATTACCGGCCTAAAAGTCGTGTCCAAATGGTCCAGCTGGATAGACGAGTTGTTTGAAGCATAAATAAGATCCATGTGGAAACTATAGGCTCTTAAGAAAAAATACAAGCCCTTAAAATAAAAGGATATGACTTCTATATCCTTCCTTTCGGCACAGATTATATACTGTACATGGGACTTTTTTGGTGTGTATATATATAATGCAGTTAGACATTCATTGACTTCTGCGCATTTCGTCTTTCCTTCCACACCTTGTTGTTGCGTGTGTTATAGTCAGCTTGAGCCCTTTGTATTCACCTGCACCAAATCGCCATCGTTCACCCACAATCGCACTTGTACTGAGCAGCGTGTCTAGTTGTGACGGATAAACGCCTTCACAGCGTGTTGTCAAATCAAGCCCTGCCAATAGTCCATAACTGTTTGAATCATCAGTAATGTCATTCATGCGCGATATTCCATTTGCCTCAGTGCAGGTCATAAAGGACTAAATGACTTGGCTGGGGCTGGTTTGTGAAAAGCCTGGATGATGTCATGTGTTGCCCTCGCCAGTTCAGCTGATGATATTACAGCCCTGGGCAGTCTCTGAAGTCAGGGCTTAAGTTGCACTGGAACGTTAGCAGATTAGTCATGATTTTACACCTCAAAGCGTCTCCCTTTTTGAAGATATTTCTGTCTTTAATAAACAGTTGTCACTCCGAGGTCACTCACTGATTTGGAGGTGACCCATATGTCTGTGTGTCCTGAGAAGAGGAATAGCCATGGAGGAAACATCAGCCTTTCAGCATTACGTCAGGTCAAAGGCTTTCTCTCAGTCAAAATGACCAAAGTCATTGTCCAATGTTATTATTGTATTGACTGAATGAAATGCATTGATATATGGGAATAAAGATAATGATACCACAAGATTTTTTGCCATCATCATCATCAATTTTCCAAAAGATGTTGACTTCCTTGAAATCCCAAAACATGTGGAAAAAAGTTAAATTTCATTTGTCGATAAATCTGTAATATACTCTAAAGTGATACTACTGTACATGTTAGCATGTGATACTACTGTATACGTCTTAGATAGATAGACACTTTATTGATCCTCGTCGGGGAAATTCTGGTGTCCAGTAGCAGCAAAAAATAAAAAATAAAATCGATCATTCAAAAAAGCTAACAATAGTAATACTCAGCAACCACCCTTCAGGTCCCAGCAGCAGAGATGGAGTAGCCTCTGGGTGGAGCAGGACGGGTCACAAGGTGGAATAGCCGCATGGATTGGACCATTTTCTCTGCCCTAGTCCAATGTAAAATGCTGAATGCTTCATTAGCATTCTTCAAAAAGTTAGCATTCCTCCAGTGGATTTTCATCTGATCCATTTGGTTCGGACCATGAATCCTCTCTGCTCTGGTCTGGACCAGTGCAAAACCATGTACACTGTACTGCAGCAACATCTCAGGTAGAAAAAAGCAAGAAAAATACAATTTATAAAGCACAAAACAACAACTGTTTCAGAGCTACTTAGGATCTGAAAATCAAAAGTTTTCCAGCGCATTCAAAAGTAGTTAGCATGTGATACTACTGTACGTGTTAGCAGCATGATGGTGTGTTCTATTCAAGTTTTGTTATTTGCTGACAGTAGCGGGTTGTATATCTGTGAAACAAAAATATAGTTCATGGCCTTGAAGAGGACTCCATATGGAACGATCTTTGTGATGATGTCAGCTCATTCGGAACATAGAGACGGACAGACATTTAAAGTACCTGCTCCTATGGACGAAGTGTGTACCCCGCTGTATTTCACTTGTATTTCTGCTCAAACCTAAGCCATACTTCACTTTAATGACTTTGGATGGCTGCTTCCTCCAAACTCCCATTTATTTCCCGCTAGTCCATACATGACAGCATACGGTAGTGTTAGCATTCAAATGGATTATGCCGTAATACAGTCGGAAAAAGGACCCCTGCAATGTGGGCTTCAAAACCTCAGGTCAGATTCTGGCTGGGAGCAGTAAATACAAAACAAACGGGGAAACTTTTCATCCCAGTCCAATAACTCTTCGAACTTCTTTCCGCATTATATTTTATGTCCAGGGTTTTTCACAGTGATTGCAATAGCAGGTTTGGAAAGAGGCCACGGAGGAGCTAATAGCACCAGAGCAAGAGGAAAGGGCATCTGAAACAAGGGCTGTGTCATTCTCAATATCATATGTGAAAATCATAGTGTTAAATATTGTGTAAAATGGCAATACAAAGATTACCGAAAATAAGACCCATATTCTTTTTCTATTTTAAAATGCAATTCTTTTTTTTACATTTAAAGGAGCAATATGTAAGATTTTCATGTCAAGTCATCCTTAAATGGTCCTTATATTTTCAAAAGGTATTAATAAACCATGCTCTTTTCCATTACTTCTTTAACTGATGACAGTATTTGGATTTCAAAATTAGTTTTACAGCCCTGCAAAGTTTTTTATTGTTTTCATTTCGATGCCCCGCCCCCAAAGGTTTTACCAATCAGAAAGTCTGTGATCCGGGTTGTCAGAACTCACTGCACCGAGCTAATCTCACCGATAAAGTGAGGACTTATTGACAAAAAAAGATTCTATCAGGGCCTTTGTGAAAAAGGTGTTGGTTATAGATTTGTTGTTGACAAAACTCTTTTCAGATATTATGGTCCCAGCTGGATTTGTTTGCATATCTGGCAACCCGAGTCACGGAGAGTTTGCAGTACCACTTTTACATATTGCTCCTTTAAATTGTCTTGCCAACATACAGAAATGTCAATGAAACTGTTGTAAAATGCATGTTGTATTTATATTACAAATATGAATGTAAAATAAATACTAAAAATTCTAAATGTACTATCGCATTTTGAATAGAGAACATACATCATCGCCCGTATGTCTTGCTAGATTTGATACATTCTTCACTGGATGAAAACAGAATTTTGATGATATTCCTGAAGAAAGTGATTGCTGATTTCTTTATGAGGCTGCAAAAATGTTCAGGATCAGAGGAGAGGGGGTAGGACAGATAATTATATTTTAAAAACAAAATGAGTTTATTCCGCTGAGTGGTTGGGTGCTCCCTTAGAGATTGACTCGGAGTAGAGCCGCTGCACCTCCACGTCCAGAGGAGCCAGTTGAGGTGACTCGGGCATCTGTTTGGGATGCCTCCTGGACACCTCCCTGGGGGTGTGTTCTGGACATGTCCCACCGAGAGGAGACCCTGGGGAAGACTCAGGACACGCTGCAGGAACTATTTCTCTCGGCTGGCCTGGAAACGCTTCAGGATTCCCCCAGATGAGCTGGACGTAGTGTGTGTGGAGATGGAAGTCTGAGCGTCTCTGCTTAGACTCTGCCCTATGACACAGCAACAAATAACGCAGAATAAAACGGATGGATGGATTAAAAACCAGTTGAATTACTTTGTTCTTGCCTAAAAATGTTTGCAATAATATGCAGTCGTGATCAAAAAAAGTTCATTTGTCTTGAATTAAAATTCGTTTTTGGTTTTTTGAAAGACAAGTTTATATGAATTACTTTGTTAACATGTTCGCACGGTAACACATCTTGCTGGATAGATACGGAGTTGTTTTGTTCATTTAACATAAATTCAGTAAATAGTAAAAACTTCCAGGATAGAAGTATGAACTTTATTGACAGTAGTATTGCGACGCACATACCGCTCACCAAATCTGTTCACATTTATACAGAGGTGATGTTTTTGTCTCTTTCCTTGCATTCCTGCTTCATTACCAAAGCATTTTTCTGTTTCAGCCTGTGTCATCATCGTGCAGAAGTTCATGGACTTTATCGTGGACTTGGCTCTGAAAGAATCACTGTAAATTGGTGTAATTATCTCCTGACGAGACCCTCTTCATGTTTACAAGCCAGAGACTTTTCCTCTAGCTCCGTCAAAGGAAACATCGCTCAGGCTGCATCAGGACAGAGCTCATGGTAATTGCTTTCAGAATGTGCTAAAGTTCTGGGTGTTGCGGTGTGTACTGTACAATCCTTGTTATTGAGTTTTGTTTTCAAAGGTCTGGAAAACACTCTCGAACATTTAATCTCAAACTTTTTCCCCCGTTCGGATTCAGATTCGGATTCATTTATTTGCCATTTGCAGTAAAACCACATTGGATTTGCAAAAGTCAGCTGTTCGCCCTTTTGAGATGACAAAGACAATCCATGCCCCACTCCCCACCTGCACCTGACACATTTGCTGATTAGAAGCAGTGGCATAATGTGGAAAACATTGTGATTTTAAAGGTCCCATTATCCGCCTTTCGACTTTTCTATTGTTAAACATCATAAGATAAAATTAGACAGACTTTATTGATCTCACACTGGAGAAATTTACATGTCACATTAGGCATAGACAGATGATGATGATTCCCTCCCTTTCATTCTCAAAAGGTAGAAAAATGCCTTGGTTCAAATTGATGATGCAGCACTACACTGATGACGTGGCACGAGCTAGAGGAGCCCGCCTCCAGGAGGTGATTGACAGAGGGAGAAATCAAATCAGTTCATGTGTTACCTTCACATCCTGTCACCAGCTTAAAGTGTCAGCCTAATGTCAACTTGGAGAAAATGTGTGTTTTTTGGCGAAGAATGCGGCGAGTGTGCCTGGACTTTATTCACAGGGACCTGCCTCTGAAATCCTCAACAAATCGGTTTTTCTGCAAGTGACACTTCACCAAAGACTGCTTCCAGAACTACATGCACCATGAAACTGGACTTACTCAAAGCCTGATCAAAGAAAAAAGCCAAAAGAAAAGACGCTAACAAGAAGCATGGATCTGTAAGTGTAGTGCTACTAGCTCGCTGTATATCACTGTTAACTAGATAATTAGGGTCTGATTCTGGATCGAGGACAAAGGAATCTACGTAACGGATTGAGCCCTATGTTGGAAAAGGTTTATTTTCTGGTCTAAGATATCTCTCCAACTCGGGTTTCTCTCTGGTCTCTATCTCTGGACTCCCTCTCTGGTTTCTCGGGTCTCTCTCTCTGATGTCTCTCCGGTCTCTCTCTCTCTCCTCCCAGAACCCGCAGTCCTGCTCCTACCCCCCGGTGTCTCCTGCAGCTGTACAGGAGAGTATGTATATTTTGCAGAGTATGTATGGCTTTTGACAGTTGCAGCAGCTCTCAGACCTACAACATTTGATATCTCCCCGATCGCACAAGTGGTTAGAAAAGTGTATAAAGTGCCTTATGGGGTGTAGTGAGTGTCATTCTGTATGTGTGTGTGTGTGTGTGTGTGTGCGTGCATCTTTTTTCACAAATTGTCACTGTGATGAATAAAGGATCTCTTTCTTTCCCAATACAAAAGCTCGCTAACAATTTAACAGATTACATCCTTTAAATAAGCCGTCTCAGTCTTCTCCCTGAGCTCTCAATGTATTGTCGACATTATTCATGCAGACAAGACAAGATAATGGGCTTCCTCAGAAACCTTGAACGACTCTGCACTCTCTACTTTAAAAATTACATACTCACTTTGTTTTTATTTCTCCTTGTGTTTCATTGATCATATCGTGTTGGAACAATAGCTCACGGTACCATAACCTTCGCACATCTGCACGAGGCCAAAATGACTGTTTTGAAAAGCTCGATGGAAACCCAAATCTGATATACAATATGCAAATGGCAGATAAGGGATTTGAGCTTTCCTGTGCGTTCGACATGATGTTGGACTGAGGGGTAATAAATGAGCCTGTTCAAGAACACCGGAATCTTCCCTGGAAACTGTGATTAAGTCATTAAGTACTGTACTTCATGTTTTATTAACATCAGCCAATGACACTGCTGACTTTTTGGAAGCAAATTTAAGACCAATTTTCCCCAGATAGATACAAATGATTTTTACTGTTGCATTGATGTCAGGTGGGTGTGATGCGATCAGTCTTCAGTCAAATTAATATTGTACATTATTGTTATCATTAGAATATAATAATATAATCATGTACTAGTTGTTGGTTTAGACCTTAGGCCCAAACCAGGTGGATATAAAAAGAGAACATTTAATGACACTAAAACATAGTTACAAAGTACATACAGACATAAACAAAGGATAAACATATCAAAAGGAGAGAGAGATGCTGGATTGGATTGAGGGAGAGAGGCCCAGGAGGTCTTCCTTTGAGGCTGGTTGTCTGATGAGACAGAGACAGAGAGAGATGCTTCTCGCTCATTTATGCCAAGGATGACATCACATCTAAGGTCAGCCGTGATTGGTTAAGGGGATCAGCTGGACACAGAGTTGTCCTTCATGGAGGGTCTTAAAACAATGGTGCCCCCCCAGGAAAGGGAAAGAAACTCAAATGTACCCCAACAATTATTATGATTTTATAAAATAATAATGATAAAAAACAAAATGCTGTTTATTTTGGTGTTAGTTTGTGTTCTCGTTTTTTTCAGATTCAGTATTTAAATTACACGCTTTCAGTTTGGTCGCAGAAAATTGAGAAAACTTGAGGAGAACCATAATGAGAGAGGGATCCACTCCCAGGACTAAGGCTGTAGATCCAAGACTGAGACTGTAGACCCAAGACTGAGGCTGTAGACCCAAGACTGAGGCTGTGAACCCAAGACTGAGGCTGTAGACCCAAGACTGAGGCTGTGGACCCAAGACTGAGGCTGTAGACCCAAGACTGAGGCTGTGGACCCAAGACTGAGGCTGTAGACCCAAGACTGAGGCTGTGGACCCAAGACTGAGGCTGTTTATCCAAGACTGAGGCTGTGGACCCAAGACTGATGCTGTAGATCTAAGACTGAGGCTCTAGATCCAAGACTGAGGCTGTACTGTAGATCCAAGACTGAGGCTGTAGATCCAGGACTGAGGCTGTAGATTGGCCATACCTAAATGTGAAAGCCAGGTTCTGTCAGACCTCTGAAGCTAAGCAGGGAAGGCCGGGTTGGCACCGTGATGGGAGACATCTGGGGCGGCTGTAAAGTGCCAAACTATTGCTGTGTCCATAGGCAAGACACTTCACCCACATTGCCTAGTATGAGTCTGGTGTGTGTGTGAATGGATGGATGGATGGATGGTCAGGCGGCTGATGGCACATACTGATCACTTCTGTCAACGTGCCCCATGGCAGCTGTGGCTACAGTAGTAGTTTATCACCAACCATTTTGTATGGAGTAAATGAATAATGACATGTGGAGCAAGTGTCCTAAAAAGCGCTATATAAAACCAATGCATTATTTTTATTAGATCAATGACTGAGGCTGTAGATGTAGCTGTAGCTGTAGCTGATGGAGAGAGACATTTCTTTTGAACAAATAAGTTTTGCCCTCTGTGTAGAAGCTCTCTTTGTGTCAAAGAGTTGCAGGTTACTGGATTACTGTGACGGCAAAACTTGCTCGGGTCTCTGAAAGTTATAAGTTATGACAAGTAATAATAACACTAAAGTGAGGGATAATGAAATATGTAAGATACCATATAGAGGGCCTTTCAGTTGAAACATGCTTGGGCAGGACAGAATGAAGTCATGGAATCTAATTATTCTGCCCATACTGAAAGTATTGTGGCGTAAGAAAGTATTAGATTACAGAATTCCCAAAAATAGAAGCTTTTTTCCCATTTCTTTGTGCAATAAAAAGCCAGAGAAGAGAGGTTTTCTGGCGGCAAAATAAAGCACAAATAGGCTTAAAGCAGTTATGGAGAAGAACATTTTCCAGCATTAACTCAAACCTCACAAGTGGATCTGAGGATTCTGATACTTTTAAGCACGTTGGAACTACTGTTTCTGTTCCTGCGCTGAGTGATGAGCTGTCTCAGGCTGAGGGGATAAAAACCAAGTGTCTTCTGTGAAATGGCAGTCGGGAGTTTGGGTGATTGTGTGCTGTCAGCAACCCTTTGAAAAGAACATTTATGTCCAAGTGGTACTTTAAAAGCTTAAGTTTCAACTCATGAGTTATTCAAAACAGAAGGTGCTTTAATTGTATAGCAAGACCACAGACTATGTTAGAATGTCACCAAATGTCAATCCAAAATATATGTTTTACAAGCAGCAAGAAAAACAATTTCCTTTATATGGAACTCTACCGTCACAAAATCTCAAAAGCACAGTTGTTTGTTCATTGAGTGCAGTGAAGTGAAGAATATCTACACCTCTGTGTGAATGCGTGACCCGAGGGTTGTGCGCTTAAGCAAGACACTTCACCAACATTGCCTCGAATGAGTCTGATGTGAGTGTGAACTATTGGTGGTGGTCACAGGGGCCCGTGGCACATATGAGTTGCACCAATGAAACTTCTTCATCACAGCATGAATGAGTTAATGTATTATGCCATATGAAGCGTCTTTGGGTGTCATAAAGAGGGGGCACGGTTGAATAAATGTTCTGATTTTGAGGCAACATGAAAAGTAAATAGAAAGCAGACTCACTTTTTAACTATGACCACTTGTTCAGGAATATGACGACTTTCTTGCAATCATTTGAAAGGGGTATTTTTGCTGGCAACCCTTAAAACAACCAATGTCATAAATGAGAGTCTGGAGGGTAGGGAGGTCATGAATCTGTGTCGACCCATGGACAGTGACAGGTCAGAGTCAGATCCAGTTTCGGCTCCTTCCTATGGGCAGGACGATGTGATGTGAGATCAGAGAAGGCAATCTGGCTCAATGTGGAGCACAAATTGCTCCACATTGCCGTTGCTTTGCACAAAATCCAAGATGGCGGCCGTAGCAAGTTATTCAATTATTTCAACACTAGAAAATAAACTACTACTACTACTTCTAAATAAAGTACTACTACTACTATTGAAGACGATGACAAAGTCTGGGATCGTGTCTTTAATTCAGACAGAAGACATGTTTTATTGTCGATGGTAGAGCACGAACAAGAGCACGAACAAGAGCACGAACATGGATGTAAGAAAATGCAAGTGGTAATATACAGCAGAGGAATGAACACCGTCCAATCAGCTTTCGCCGCAATGCCAGTAGCTTGGCCTTCAAAATTCAAAACATCAAGTGGAAAAGTACTGACTTGCAAATGTTAGAATGATGAGTTTGAACTTTTACCACAGTTGCTTCAAAGTGTCATGAAATATCCAAATCTACTACTAAATAAACTACTACTACTCAATTTGAGCATGTGCGCACTTGTGTTGTTGACATAAGCGGTTTCAAAAGGGTTTTTTTACCTCTCTTTTGGCCAATCAAATGCGTACAAACAAAGTCCATGAAAAAGGAAGGTTGGAACAGAGATCCAGATTATTACTTGTTGTTATCATATGGGCCTGGTGCAGGAGTGTCCTTTTTCCCATGAGCCAACAACCCAATCTTTAAAATGGTTTTGACTGGATTCGGGCTGTTCTGGGCTTTAAAATGGTAGGATATCTCCATATTGATTTATATTGTACAGAAATTAAGTTTAGCTCTCTTTAGCTCTCTCACCACCGTTATTTTTGTACCATATATGGAATTTTTTGACACAATTAAAATCAAAGGTCTATCCATAATAAAGTTAGTTTCTGAGGATTCTAGAGGTTTTGATGTTTGATGTATATATGCCTATGTTTGTAGAGGCAAAAGCTGACTGGATGACACTTTGACACAAGGTCCGCAATTGGTCTGAGGGCCTCAGTTTGGAAATGCCTGGTCTAGCTGGTCAGGCAATGTTCGTGGCCCACAGAACAGATTCTGAGAGACTGAAGCTCCTCAGAGCAGTCATCTGTAAGTGTTGAAGGTTCTTGGGCCGGACAACGAGAAACACTCCCTGATTTTAAGACGTCTGCATTATCTGTGGTTATAAGTTCATACAGTTTACCACATAATAGAGCAATTTAAGTGTTGCACCCGCCTAGTTTAAAGTTCAAAAGATTCATTTCACCGCACTCTTGTTAACAGTGGTTTCATATGTCTTAATGTCTCTGCGGTGTGGTGGTTGATATACAGTTACATTAGTTACGATGCATGCGTCTCTTTTTGTGAGTTCACATTTGGGTAAACGGATAACACTGGATGCATCCGATCCAAACAAGACACGCGTTTTCAATATCAAACCAACTGGAATTGTTATGAATGAAAACAAGCAACGTTTACCTCCCTCAATTGTTTGCTTCAGCTCTTAGCGCAATCTTGTGTTATTTTTCCAGATATGGCTGCAGCCGTGATTAGAATATCAAAGAAGCATATAGACAATGAGAGCTAGACTAACACAGAGAGGTAAGAAGAGGAGAGGAGTGGAAAGTTGAACCTGGAAGGATGCTTACAGCGGCCGTCCAAATTAAACAAACGCTCAGCCAGGCCCGACCTCACTGAGCCATCCATCACTGCAACGGGATGTTATACTTCTGTTTCCCTGTGTCTATATACGTGCAGTGAAAATACGAAGGTCACGTCAAGTCAGAATGAGTAAGGTTAGGATGGGTAACAAGACAAGGAGGGTGAGAAGAGTGTTGTGGTTCTGTCAAAGTAATATATGACTTAAATACAGAATATACTGCTCACCCTTTAACAGGCATTTAGCGTTTCCGTCTCGATAAGGATTTGGAAATCAGTGTTTTTTGATGATTGGAACACTATCTGAACTCTGAACATTTTAAAGTGCTTTGGATGACCTTGGTCTGTAAAATGCGCTATATAAATAAACATTACTTACTTACAACTGAGCAGGCTTCAACCAGGGACTCGCAGAAAGGTGGGATGATACTCCAAATGCAGCTCACAAGACCCTTTTGTGGCCCCCGGAACGATTTTCAAGGGATTATTATGATAAACTTGCAACATTAATGGTAAGTGGAATCCTGGGATGGTCTAATTTCAAAGAACACCTTCAAATAATTTTAATTTTAATCCAAAGACTAAATATGAATGCAATCATTGGCCTTTCAGTTATTTTAGGGTCAATCCAAACAGTAACTGAACTCATAATGTCCAGAATAATCCACTTGAAAATGATATCCAAACACATGTTGAATACAAGCAATCTTTTTCTCACTGGCTTGGATAAACTATTTTAAAAAACTGTTATTATTTACATTCAGCCCTCGTCCAAAATGAGTCCAGGGGAAGTGAGCCATTTGGTCCTTTGTGAGGAAACGTCAAGCACAAAGTTAAGCAGAATAATATTGACCTCAAAAAAGGGGTCCTGCAGCTTGACCAAGTCTGTAATGTAGCAGGTGAATGTCATGTTCAAGAGTCAGACCAGAGCCCATGGATTCGCAGTGGACTGACCGAGAGCTGACGCCATAGTGCTAAAGCTAGGTGTTCCCCCTGTGAATGAAAGCATCTGGGTCAATCCTCATCTGTGGATTTACAAAGAAACACATGTACCGTAATTTATGTAGCAATGGGGCAAATATGTGTATTTTTTTGTGGTAGAGTTTGGCTGTTGTCAGAGCAGAGTTTATGAACTTATTATTATGTTTGAATGTTTATTTGAACATAGAATAAAAGTAAGAACTGCAAAAACCAACAGCAAAACAAACGACAATAAATTCAAGACAATAGAACATAATCAACAGCAAAAAAATTGACAAGATTTTTCTAGTAGCTATAGGACACTTGTTTATTGTCAAAAAGATTAAGTTATGGAAGTTAACAATGAACGCTGTCACCTTGTAATTAAATCATGTTGTGACCCGTTAAAACAGTTGTGACATTTGTGAGCCATTTTTTGGAATGATCTACAATACAGACAAAAAGTTTGGACACACCTTCTCATTCAAAGAGTTTATTCTTTTCATGATTATGAAAATTGTAGATTCACACTGAAGGCATCAAAACTATGAATTAACTCATGTGGAATTATGTACATCTAAAAAAAGTATGAAACAACTGAAAATATGTCTTATATTCTTGGTTCTTCAAAGTAGCACCTTTTGCTCTTAATACTGCTCCACACACTCTTGGCATTCACTGGATGAGCTTCAAGAGGACCTGAAATGGTCTTCAACAGTCTTGAAGGAGTTCCCAGAGATTCTTTGCACTTGTTTGCCCTTTTGCCTTCACTCTGTGGTCCAACTCACCCCAAAATCATCTGGACTGGGTTCAGGTCCGGTGACTGCTCATCTGGCCCAGCACCCATCACTCTCCTTATTGATCCAACAGCCCTTACACAGCTTGGTGTGAATCTACAGTCAATAGTCATGAAAAGAAAGGAAACTCATTGAATGAGAAAGTGTGTCCAGACTTTTGGTCTGTACTGTATTTATTCGTTTTGTTTGTATGAATGGATGTGTTTCTGCTGCAACCAGACACCTGATTTTCTTCTATGGGGGATCAATAAAGTATCTGTCTATCTATCTATCTACACAAAAACTTGTGGCTTATATTCAGGACTGGCCTACATGTGGACAACATTGATATTTCTTTTAACATGTTGGTGGTGCGACTTATATTCAGGTGCGCCCTATAATCCAGAAAGTACGGTATACAGTTTTCTACAAACCAGAGGCGGCTGAATTTTACCTGCTCTCTCCTTTTGTGGTTTTTTGGGAGAGAAAAACAAGAGGGTGAGATGATACAAACTCACTCAGCCACTGTCTTGAAATGAAGCAAGTGAATGAAGTGTAGAAGGCCATACATTTGTGCAAATTTGACACTAAAGCAAAACCTAATTGTCTGTTATATCACTTTCCTGGTCATAACAAGTCATAAACAACCCATTTATCTTGTCTCCTCCCGTCTGTCCAAGGTGATACTTCCAAATGTCTAAAAATGTTGAAAGGATCTTGGCCCCTGTGCTCCTCACTTCACCTGTGAGACTTCATCGTATTAGTGACTGCTCCTCCTTTTCTCAACCCGATGTCCAGACAGGAGTCTCCGAGGCTCGTATCATCACACAAACATCCATCAACATCCAAGGTGAAGGTAACGGCTCCAGACATGATTCTATGTGGACACTTATCACGGCGACTCCCCCAGGCCCGCTGTTATACACTATATTATGATAAATGTCTGGATTCTCAGCAGTCCACTGTTGGGATGCAGCTGCAAACACAAAGTGCTGATCCAACAGACGCAGCGTGAACACGACTGTTCATTCACCATTTCAGGCCCAAAGCAATGAATCACACTGACACTGGCCCAGGGTCTGAGTCGGGACGTTCTGGAAGGGGTCCTCACAGTGCCATCTCATTCTGGAGACAAAGACACACAATACTATTATCATGATGTGGCCACACTCGCAAAAGCACGTCGAAGATCCTTAACCAAGAAGGAAGTATTCTCAATATATATATATATTGTGATTCATGTTCCTCAGATTATTCAAAAACATTACAAAAAAAAAGGAAAAATAAGACTCAACTCAAATGTGACATTTATTATGGTGTATACATTAACTGAAGCAAACACTGAGGAGGGTAGTGCAAATCGTTAAAACATAAGCTAGCCAGAGCCAATTTCTTTTTTTAAGGGCATTTGATGACGGCATTAGCTTTACGGCCGTGACAGAGTCGTGTTGCTAAGACCCCACAAGTGAAGGCATTTTATGAATCTAACCTCCGGTTCTTCGATGTGACTCCTTGGTGACCCTAAAGCCATTCAGCTACAGGGCTGGTCCATAAATGGCAGATGACCAAGGTCCATAAATGTTGGTTGACTCCTGGACACTTTCCCTGCCTGATCCAGCTGATGTTAACATGTTAGATAGATGGATGGATACAGACAGACAGACAGATACTTTATTGATCCCGTAAGAGAAATTCAGGTGTCCAGTAGTAACAGAAACACATCCATCAATACAAACAAAACAAATGAATACATAGCTCTAAAAGTAGTAAGTAAGTAAGTAAGTAATCTTTATTTATATACCGCCTTTCACAGACCAGAGTCACAAAGCGGTTTACAATTGTTATTATTTTTGGGCACTTGTCCTCTCACTACACACAGAGATGGGAGCGGGGTCGCCAGAACAGGAGGCGCATGCCAGACCTATTGTGCATGTTTTTAGTGGTAGGGGAAACCGGAGTACCCGGAGGAAACCTACGCAGACACGGGGAGAACATGCAAACTCCACTCAGAAAGTAGCTAACAAAGTTCATTTTATAGTCTTAAAAAGCACAGGCAGAGGTGGTGGAGCCGCACTGGTTCCTGTCCTCTGGTTGGTGTTTACAGAGTCTGCTTGGCTCAGACCATTTTCTTTGCTCTGGTCCTGAGTAAAAAATTTGTCCTGTGAATATCCACTTGATCTGCTTGGTTCGGACCATTAATCCTCTCTGCTCTGGATCAGGTACTTAGACTTCTAACTGTTTCCAGCGCATTCAAAAGTAAAAGTGTTGGAGTAATTAATATGGCTAGGAAAGTTTAGTTGTTCATACTCAAAGCAACTTAAAGTGCTTAAAGAAGCTATACACATATATTTTTTTTTTGAGTTAATAAATTCATTGAAATCTTGAGCTCATACATTCACCTGTGTATGAATTCAGGCCGTAAAAACTGCTGAGTAGAGACGTAGCGTGATGCCCGCTATCTTCCAATCACAGAACGAGGCTGCGTCCTCTAGCTTCTACAGCTCTGCTAAAAACAGTAACTGCAGACACAGGAAAACAGCCCGAACAACACAACAGTGAGGAAGAGAAGAGGGAACTAAAGTGAAAAAATGATTAAAGAAGAAGTCAAGCCCTGAACATAGCTAGCTTACATCGTATCCTCTGGAGAGACTTACAGTCTATGGGGGAGACCTGCAGGTGCAGGACCGCTTCGGACTACATTTGGACACGAAACTAGCGGTAATCTTTCGGTTACAGTAAATATTTTGTTAGCAGTGCATTGCTTTTGTACCATTTCATCAGTGATTGTTGAAACAACTTACAAGAAATTGTGCTCATGCTAATGTTAGCATATGTATCAGATTGCAAATTAAACTAGACGGCCTTGTGGAATGAGAACGTAGGGGAAATGAGAAGCCCGTGAGCGAGTTGAGGGGCAGTGCTAAACATTCAAACCTTGCAGAAACGGGTGTAGCTCCTTTAACTAAACAAGAAAGAATCCCACAAGGCATTTAAATCATAATTGATCACTGTTCGTAAAGATACAATCCTTCAGTTTATTCAGACTGGACCAGAAGTGTTTTCAACCTGGATTTGAACATTGTTCCCACCTCATCATGTTCAGTCCTGACTCTGGGACCAGCAGGAGTCCAGCAGGTCCCCAGAGTTCCAGCAGGAGGCTAGTCCTTGTGTATCTCAGAGTCCCAGCAGGAGGTCAGTCCCCGTGCTCCTCAGAGTCCCAGCAGGAGGTCAGTCCCTGTGCTCTTCAGAGTCCCAGCAGGAGGTCAGTCCCTGTGCTCTTCAGAGTCCCAGCAGGAGGCCAGTCCCTGTGCTCCTCAGAGTCCCAGCAGGAGGCCAGTCCCTGTGCTCCTCAGAGTCCCAGCAGGAGGCCAGTCCCTGTGCTCTTCAGAGTCCCAGCAGGAGGCCAGTCCCCGTGCTCCTCAGAGTCGTTGGTTCATATGGCACATTGTATATTCCTAAATCACAACAGTTTCTCTGAGGACTTTACAAAGCTGTTGATTCGCCAACACAGATCAGAGAATCAAATCGTTCAAACACAGAAAATGCAACAATAAGAAACACACACTGGTCCATAAGGGGAAGATGACCAATGTCCATAAATGTTGATAGATGTCCATAGACTTGTGATCCAGGGTCAGGGAAAGTGCACGTGGATCATGACGAGTGTGAAATGACGCGTTTGTCTGATGTTTTTCTGATGTTTGGCTGATGTTTGGCTGATGTCTGTAAACAGCAGAGCGTGTGGGAGGACAGCGGCCAGAGACGAGGCCGCGCTGATGCATTGGACACGGCTGAAGCTGCGAGACTAAGTGCTTCCCTGAGATAGTAAAGTCAAGATATTTAAATGTTTAATGCTCCATTATCGTGTGCTCCTCACTCACAGAAGTAAACTCCCGCTCTCTTTGCCTAAACTGACCCTCCGTCTGGCACAGGTGCATGTTAGAATAATGACCACTTAGATCATTCTTGACCTCGTATTTGTCTTTGTCCAGTCAGATTAATTGAATAATATACAAACCATGTGCAGTCGTTGGTCTCCGCTGCGGTGGGAATATCTCCTCTTTATTCATTGTTTTCATCAAAGTAATTGAAGTCGAAAATGTTTTAATACGGCACCTTGTATGCGTACACATTTTTTTGGTTGGATGAAAAATGAACCTTTTAGAAAACATAATAGAACCATAGAACCACCCAGAAACACATGGGGATATCAGTGGTCGGAGAAAAATTATGGAATCAACTTGAATATGAAATTCCGTAAAAATCCACATGTTTAAGAAAAAAAATCAAAGCAACAACAGTGAAATCGTATGAAATGAATGATTAGAAAAAAGTGATAAATATAATTAAAAAAAACAAAGAATTTTTAAAACAAATAAAAAACATAAAATAAAAACGGTTCGACTAAGGAGGGCTGAAGTCCATCTTATTTTTTATTTAATTTGTTTAGAGAAAGGGGCAGGAAACATACGATTTTTTTCTTCTTTCAGCTCCTTTTCATTTGTGCGACAAGACGACAATTATTCAAAATGTAATGGTAATATGTGAATTGTAATTGAAATAAATAAATCAGAATTGTTGAATAGAATAACGTTGATGATGAAGATGAAAATATCCTCATGTTGTACCAAAGAGAGTGTTGCATCACCAGTTACAGAACAATAGGAATGAGGAGCACACAGCACAAGATACGTGAACAATAACGTTATACTAAATTAATTTAAAAATCTCTATCCACTTCCCCTGAATCCATTTGGGTTCCATCTGGATCGGGGGGTGGCAGTCAGAGTCGCACCCAGTACACAGAGCACCAGCCCCAGTCCACAGGAGCTGAGATCTTTCAGCGGGGGCTTCAGGCAAAGTTGGGGTTAAGTGTCTTGCCCAAGGACACAACGACAGCAGTCAGAGAGACACAGGTAAATACAGACGCAGAGGAGCACAGGTACATAGACACAGAGAGACACAGGTACATAGATACAGAGAGACACAGGTACATATAGACACAGAGAGACACAGGTAGATATTGACACAGAGAGACACAGGTACATGTAGACACAGAGAGACACAGGTACATACAGACACAGAGAGACACAGGTACATATAGACACAGAGAGACACAGGTACATACAGACACAGAGAGACACAGGTACATACAGACACAGAGAGACACAGGTACATACAGACACAGAGAGACATAGGTACATACAGACACAGAGAGACACAGGTACATATAGACACAGAGAGACACAGGTAGATATTGACGCAGGGAGACACAGGTACATATAGACACAGAGAGACACAGGTACATATATACGCAGGGAGACACAGGTACATATATACGCAGGGAGACACAGGTACGACCTGTAGCTCAGGAGCCACCAGTAGCTCGCCAGATTGTATTATTCATTGTCATTATTTATCACAGTAGATGCACTGACTTTGAGCACTAGTATAAAACAAATGCAATGATGAATAATGACTTTTTCACATTATACTCAGGGCCGCTTCGTCCCGGGAAAGTAGCTCTCTGGGTGAAAATGGTTGGAGATACCTGATATAGACACAGAGAGGCACAGGTGAAACTCTTAAGGGCGGGGCAGACTATCAACCAGGACAAAGCCACAGAGAAATTAAGACCAAATAAAAGTTAAATAACACAAAATCCACACCATGACCTCACAGAGAATTATGACACCCCCTGCTTGATTACATTAGTGTGTTTACGGCATGGTGGCTGAGTAGATCGACTCCTGTTGTTCAGACCGAAGGTCGTAGGTTTGAAACCCGGTCGGAACATGGCCTTTCTGAGTGGAGTTTGCATGTTCTCCCCGTGCCTGCTCCAGTTTCCCATACCACTAAAAACATTCACAGTCGCTTAAATCCTCCAGCTATGTTAGTCCTGACCAAGCCAAGCATCAACATCTGGAGATGGGTTCCCGGTCGCTGTTACTACGGCAACCACTGCTCCTGATGTAAGCCTTAGCGGAATCAGGATGGGTCAAATGCAGAGGATGAATTGCCCTACGGGATCAATAAAGTGCACCTTTACCTTTATTCCTTAGAAAGTATAAGGCCGCAGTAAATGTATATATAAATGAATAATATAACACAGCCTTCTCCTCGTCTGATCCTGAAGCTGGGCTCGTTTTGGGTGAAAAGGCGACTGTTTCCAGAACCATATTTGATCTGACTTCACAGTTTCCACACAACTCAGACTCTGGCAGGATGCAGCGCCCAGGCCTCTCCAGCAAAGCCAACAACAAAGATAAGGATGTTTGTAATAAATCAGGGCATTAAGCAAACTGCCAGCTCTGGTGATGTATTACAAGAAAACATCTTCAATCCAAAAAAGAGTTTTTTCTGCTCTAAACAGTTCCAGCAAATGCCAAACGTGCTTGATAAGAATTTCTTCACCAAATAACTTTAAAATACATAAATAAATACAGAAATAGATAGATTGATGTTTAGGGTGGTATGGTGGAGCAGTGGTTAGCAGCAAGACGATCGATTCCACCTTCATACAGGGCCTTTCTGTGTGGAGTTTGCATGTTCTCCCCATGTCTGCGTAGGTTTTCTCTGGGTGCTCCGGGTTCCCCTATCACTAAAAAGATGGGTTTTTAAGGAGTGCGTTTGAGAGTGCGACTGGGACAAGAGAAAAAATAGATGAAAACGCAATTATGGACAAGAAAAACTCTGGGTTAGGGTTAGACTCTGTGGCGTTAGACCAGCTCCTTCAAAATGCCTCTATCTAGAATAGACAGAAGGGAGTTACTGTATGTGGCTGGTTTGGCCGTGTTGTGACATAACGTTCTTAAAAAATAAATACAAATTCCACTATTATTATGCAAAGAAAGCAGTTTCCTTGTTCTTCTTGAGTACATACAAAAGTTTATACTTTTAACTTAAGCAAAGGACTCTTGACATGTTTGAAGCTGACGCTATTGGATCAAATGGCCATATAAGGAAATTGTTTTCAGATAGCTTTTGTTCAAATCCTCTTCTCCCACTCTCCACAACACTATGGGGATGTCAGCAATCTGTCAGTCCTCACACACACACACACATACACACACACACGCACACACACACTCCTCCTCACCCCCCCCCCCCCCTTCATGTTGTGTTTCTGTATGTTAATGTTTCATGTTGACTCAATATCTGTAATTCTTTGTGTGTTCCCATGTTTTGTTGCCGCTTCACTACGTTTTTTTTTTTTTTTTACTAATCACTGTCACTTTTGTATGTCTATTTTTCACTTTTGCAAGTCTATTTTCTCTTAATTATAAAATAAAATTACAACAAATAAAAAATCTATGGTCATTGCAAAGTCAGAACAATGCAACAAAATGCAGTGTAGCATCCAACCAGTCGTGCAACAGCAGCAAGTATAGGATCATATTTACAACACAGATAAATATATACTGTATGCAGATGCAAGACTGTACAAAGCTGCTATTGCCAGTACATGCATTAATTACTTTAAAGTGCATCCAACAAGCTTTAATATAGTGAGATAGTATATGCTCTATGCTAACTCTATGCTAACTCCACAGCCCCTTCTGTGCTTCATCTTAATGTCTTTTAAACTGATTTTGCGCGTGTGATCTGAGAAGGTTGGACATGTTCGTACAACCCAGCTGAACCTCTCACCATCCACTGTGACTAATACAACTCCACGGTGCAAAGTCTCAGGCCACGGTTTCAGATTTCCACCAAAAACATCACAAAGAAGAACGCGCACACACTTATTATACATTTTGATGCCCGAGTAACCGCTGGTGTTTTTCCCAAATCCTTCATCAATTCTAACACATACATATCCTGCTGATTTGGCCTGATGGATGATGACATTTATAGGCGTCATAACTCTTGTCACAGTTGACCTTCTGACTCCTGTTCGTAAACATTTGTGACGACCATATTCTTTACCATCAACTTTTACGGCAAGCTTAACTGCAGCCATTATGTTTATACCTTTTGTTGTCTTATTGTCTTATCTGTGACGGAGCAGCTTTGAAAAATCGTTTGTAATAAAGTATTTGTAGACTTTGGTAGCTTATATTGTATTCTGATAGAAGGACAAAGCTAGACACTATATCTCTCTCTCCAAAGCAGGAAAAGGTGTTAACAATCTGCAGTTAAAAGTTAAAAGAATCCAGACTTTGATTTATTTGCATCACAACTGCATCGGAGTCACGGAGTTCATTCCCTGCAGAGATCAATGGTGCGGTATCCCTGTTTTTTTATGTGTGCGATTTTGAGTGGGTTTTTTACACTTCGACAAACATGGACTGTGACATAACTGTATAACATGGTTGTTACCTTTGTTTCAATTCTGAAGAAAACTTTTGTCGCCTGATTTGTTTAGAGGACTACCTACTCTCTCCAGTCTCTCTCTGATCTCTCTCTGGTTTCTCTCTGAACTCTCTCTGAACTCTCTCTGGTCTCTCTGTGGTCTCTCCCTGGTCTCTCCCTGGTCTCTCTCTGGTTTCTCTCTGGTCTCTCTATGGTCTCTCCCTGGTCTCGCTCTGGTCTCTCTCTGGTCTTTCTCTGGCCTCTCCGGTATCTCTCTGGTCGTTCTCATAACTCTCTCTGGTCTCTCTCTAGTATCTCGCTCTGGACTCTCTTTGGTCTCTCCCTCTGGTCTCTCTCTCTCTGGTCTCTTTCTGGTCTCTCTCTCTGGTCTCTCTCTGGTCTCTCACTCTGGTCTCTCTCTCTCTGGTCTCTTTCTGGTCTCTCTCTGGTCACTATCTGAACTCTTTCTCTGGTCTCTCTCTCTGGTCTCTTACTCTGGTCTATCTCTGCTCTCTCTCTCTCTGGACTCTCCCTGGTCTCTTTCTGGTCTCTTTCTGGTCTCTCTCTGGTCTCTCTCTGGTGTCTCTCTCTCTCTCTCTCTGGACTCTCCCAGGTCTCTCTCTCTCCGGCCTCTCTCTGGTCTCTCTCTCTGGTTTGTCTCTGGTCTCTCTCTGGTCTCTCTCTGGTCTCGCTTTGGCCTCCCTCGCTGGTCTCTGTTTGGACTCTCTCTGGTTTCCTTCTGGTTTCTGTCTCTGGTCTCTCTCTGGTCTCTCTCTGATCTCTCTCTGGTCTCTCTCTCTGGTCTCTCTCTCTGATCTCTCTCTGGTCTCTCTCTGATCTCTCTCTGGCCTCTCTCTGGTCTCTCTCTCTGGTCTCTCTCTCTGATCTCTCTCTGGTCTCTCTCTCCCTGATCTCTCTCTGTGCCCTTTCACACAGACACGGAGAGAACATGTAAACGCCACAGCGAGAGGCCTGGAGGTGGAATCAAAGCCACAACCAACATTCATAATTCTAACAATCAAATTAAAGAAGATTTACTTATACAAACGCAGAGTTTGACGGCTCCCTGTTTTCCAAATGGTGTTTTGAACTCTTTTAGGTGACATCACATACGTTTTCAAGCTGCAACACAACACACACGTCACAGAGACTTCCTTAACTCCAAAAGCAACAGAGATGTGTGGGGTTGGGTTTCTCGGTCGGCTTTCAGGTTGCCACGATCTGATCTGGTGTCCAGTTTCTCCGGACAACACCTTGATCTCATTAGCATCATTTCGGCGGGTGGCCACTTCTTAGATAAACTCTCACATCAACAATTCCCACTGTTTTTCTTCGCCAATCAATTTCCTCTGCGGCGGACTCAGGGATTACCTTCAAGGCTGCTCCATTTCAACCAACCACCGCCAGCCATGCTTTGCCCGGTGCTTATTTTGCCTTCCCTTCACGCATTTAGCTCTATTTGTTGATCTTGGTCATGCCTCTCCCTTGGAACCTGCTATAGCTTTGTATGCTTTGTCTGGACAAAGTTTGACACCGGCTGGACCAAGTCTCCTGCTTACAGGCCTGAATATACAAACGTCATTGGGTCACAGCAACACCGACATCTCGCCAGTTTCCTCAGTGGAGAATAGAGACATCCAGACATTCCGCGGTGTGTATTATTGCAGGAGATTTCGGATAGAAAACAAGGAAGCTTGATTCCGACCACAGAGATCGGTCTGAAAAAATACATGCAAACGCAAAGGAGAGGTAAGAGATTGGGGGTGGATTATTTCCTCATATGCCCAGTGTAAATTGTGGTTGGACTGCTTCGACCGGAGTAAAAATAGTCTGGGATATTTTTGGGGTAATTTGTCGTGGATGGGTGTGTTGTAGCAGTTTTACTCGTAGTATTTAGAGTGATGGTCAGCGTTAGCCCTGCTGAGAATGTTCTGGCTCATTTGGAGAGACTTTTGGGCACCATTCATTTTGTTCACCAAAGAAAAGCAGCTCACATTTTCCATCATTAGGACTTCCTGACCCGAAGCCTGCTGTCAATTTCAAATTGCACTATTTTTCAAAGCTGTATAGTTTTATCTCTGGTCTCTGTGGAAAATAGACTTTGTGGAGAAAGTATTTTAGTTTAGTTTCGATTAGAATTTAAATCAAAACATTATTATGACATTATGATTACACTATCCACGTGGTCCTGTAATGTTCAAAATATGAGAAAAGAGAAAAATGTACAGACAAGTGTAACGTTTCGGGCTGAAAATATCCATGGGAGCAACATGGCTTTGCAGATTTTTCTCTTTTTTCATATTTTGCACTCTTTTGGAATCCAGCACATTAGATCAGTCTATTGGGATGTGTGGCCTTATTTAAAAACTTCCTGTAATTCCATCTCCAGGCCTTTCTGTGCAGAGTTTGAATGTTCTCCCCGTGTCTGTGTAGGTTTCCTCTATGTGCTCCAGTTTCCCTTCTTTCTAATACCTGTACAATAAGTCTGAATGTAATGAGAAGCTGACTGTTGGAGGCTTCGATGTTCAACTGTGCGTGGAGTGAATGGAAAAATATCAGTCGTCCTCTTTGTGTGACCTTGGTCTGTCAAATGTGCAATATAAATCAATATCGCACATAACGCTAACGCACATTAATTAGTATTTTTTATTAATTGTGTTTGAAAAATTAGTGCACTCAAACGGGTTTCCAGATCCTCCGTGGCCACAGCCCTCCTGACCCAGGGCAGCTGCGGCCGCTCTGGACAGCGGCTCCCGCTTCCATTTATTGTTGTTATGATAGACAAATACAGTACGTACACTATGTCGTCATTTATTTTTCCATTCAAATAACCATTTACAGAAAAATATGGCATAATTTTGCGGATAGTTCAAAATGCAATTAATTACCATTAATTAATCTTTAAGCTGTAATTAACTCTATTAAAAACTAATTGTTTGACAGCCCTAAAATAAATATGACTTACTTAGTTTAACAATTGAAATATTGTTTGAGTTCAAATGTTGTCCCTGCAGGCAAATGTGAGCATTTGACCCATCCCACATTTCCTCTACAGCCTCTGTCAGGAGCCGTGGTCGCCGTAGTACAGATGTTGATGTCCGGTTTTAGTGGTTTTGTTCCATTTCAGTTATTTTTGTAAAACCCTCAAACACAACAGCAGTTGTCTGGACAGATTAGAAATACGAGTCATTGGTCCAAAGGAAGCTGGATGGCCACTGTCCAGAAATGTTCATAAATGTGAAAAACTTCCATGAACCCTCAAGTAAGCGATGGAGAGTATAGAGCTGGTCCAGTGTTCTGTGACCAGGACCAAAACCACACTGCTCTCCCTGAATCCGAGATTCGACCATCGGTCGTAGCCTCCTCTCCAGTACCTTGGAGTAGACCTTACCGGGGAGGCTGAGGAGTGTGATCCCACAATAATTAGAACACAGAATAAATTTAATCATAGTCATCATTTCTTTATTTAGACTATAGGTCTACACTAGAACAAAAAGATGATTTTTTAAATTGTGCACTAAACCCCTCTTTCCCTAAAGCCCCCACTGAAAGATCAAGCCTGTGACAGAGCAGCCATCCTCCTGTGGCCTCGCACTTGCAGCAGGATCAGTGAGGGGCCGGTGCTATGTGAATTGGGTGCAGCTGGTTGCCGCCCCAACCCAGAAATGATCAAAAGGTGAAGAAAATGAATGGATGGATTGTTAAAATTATGTTATTATTGTATATTTTTCTTTAGGGATTTTACATCATCCTCATTTCCATAGAGATACATAAACAAAAACAGTAGAAGCCAAAAAGAATATTGTAAAGTCTGCCAACGTCTTCTGTTCTCACTTCAGTCTGCGCCCCACAGCGCTGTTCCTGGCTCCTTCAAACATATGACACAACGCTTTCTGCCAAAACCCCAAGAACCAGGGTTTGATTCGCACCATCCATCAATGTTCTGGTTCTTTGCATTCATGTGAAAGACTAGTACAGTGAAGCCATGAGCTGTCATCCGCTGTTCACTTCAAACGCCAACATTTAGATGTAGGATGTAGGAAAAGACTTTGGTTTGATTTCTCCGTTCATTTATAGAGTGAGATCTTTATGAGAACCTTCCAGAATCCAATTTACACAAATGCAATGTGGATTTTATAAGTTGTCTACATTTGCACACATGATACAGTTTGGAGGTGGGGGCAAGGGCCACCCTGTGTGTGTGGGTGTGTGTGTGTGTGCGTGTGTGTATGTCTGCATGTGTATGTGTGTATGTCTGCATGTGTATGTGTGTGTGTCCGTGTGTATTCTGAGGTTTAATTGCACACCTTCAGCCCACTCTCTGTCTGTCCGGAAACACGGCCGCCATGTTCACCAGGTCCACAGTTAAACGGCATTTACAAGGCTGAAGGCTGAAGGCTGAATTAATCGTTGGATAAAATGGAGACCTGTTTTTCTCATTAGGAGCTGCTGGCTGTGTTCAAGTCATTGTTTCCGCCTTTTGTCCTGGGAGTGTGCAGTGACTGCTTTAGTACTTACATGATGTGCACGCAACAGTGTATTTCAAACCTTTTGGGTCAAATAAATCCTAATTTATAATGTAGTGATTAATATTTCAATTCAATGTATTTGTGTATAGCCCTATATCACTACAGCAAACACAGGAAAGGAAATAATAACAAACACAGGAGCCATTTGGCCAGAGGGAGCAGGATTACCACTGTTCTTTAATATCCTTTAATGTGGATGAATGTCCCAGATCATCTCTGCCCTTAGACCTCTGTGTCTGCAAGAAACCACTCAGAAACCCAATGGGGAAAATGTGAAAAACCTCAGGGAAGCCCACATTGAGAAAGGGATCTGCCCGTACAGACAGACGGGCTGCAGATCTAGGACTGAGGCCATAGATCCAGGACAGAGACTGTAGATCCTGGACTGAGGAGGCTTCCAGGAAGGGAGGGGAGTGCAGCCCATGAGTCCGGGCCGGGACAGAGAGTCCAGAGTCCATGAAACAGGCTGGACTCTGAGGCACTTTGTGGGTCCTCAGTCACTCGCTTGGAAACAGAAAAGAGATGTCATGGGCACTGTTGCATTTTCTTATGACAAGAACCAAGTTTACTTCCACAAACCTTTATTAGATTTAACAAAGTATTGGTTGCTCTTCCTGATAATTACTTTTAGTGTTTTGACTTTCTTTTCTCTGGTGGACTGGTTTTATGGACATCTTACTCTGCCCCAATGCTCACTTTGCAATGACTACTTTAAGGATTGGTTTGTGGTAAGTAAGTAAGAAAGTAATTAATGTTTATTTATATGGCAGTTTATTTTTACAGACAAAGGTCACCCAAAGCGCTTTACAATGTTCAGAGTTCAGATATTGTTTCAATCATTCCACACACGGTGATGACAGAAGCGAGTAAAGAAGTAGCACCCTGGGAGAAAATGTTGAAGAACCTTGAACTAACTAACAATACAATTTACTATTTATTTATTCTTGCATAGCCCTAAATCACAACAGAAGTCATCTCAGAGGACTTAACAAAACCATTGAAATCACCAACACAGATCAGAGAATCAACAGTTAAAACACATAAAGAATATAGAACACATGTTGATAAATGTCCATACACGTTGTAGAATGTTAAAGTGTCCTGGATCATCACCACATCATTTTTGTTGGACACTAACTGCCCAACAGACCCTCCTGCATTGGCAAGGAAAAACTCATAAGAAAAACCCAGTTGGAAAAAAGTGAGAAACCTCGGGGAGACCCATATTGAGAAAGGGATCCGCTCCACACCGACGGGCGGGCTAATGAACCAGGACCTAAGCTACAGAACGTGGACCAGGGCCGCAGAACGTGGACAGGTCCGGTGCAGGACTGAAACAGCTCCAGGCGGGTCGGGCAGGGCAGTCCGCAGGTGTAGATGGAGGAGGCAAGGTTCAGAGATCCCGTCGTCGTGCCATGAACAACTGACATGGCCCACCCCTCACACGCTGAAGCCCTGAAATGCATTGTTTACAAGGTTTTTTCCCCAAAATATAACTAATGGTAATGTGAATTGGGTGCAGCTTTGACTGAAATTAATTAAGGGGGAAAAATTGGATGGATGTCTTTTGTTTATGTTTTTTGTCTACAATTTTTGGCACAACAAAAGTTGGGTCTGCCCCCAACTAAGCCAACCAGCCGTTATCTGCAGCGGTAAGCCAATCTCTATCAATTCTCTCACATTATACACTATTTTTTACAATTGCCCATGCAGTTGTTTATTGGCCATTGCACACGTTTGTCGGTGCTGCATGTTTCATTAGTGCACTCTAGGCCTGTACGCCCAGTGGATTAGTGGTTCTGTCCATGGCACCCAAACTGCTGTGAAACTATGTAGCCACCCAACTTGAACCCAAAGTTACGCCTTTGCAAACGCAGCCCTTTTAGACAGTGTTCTGAACCAGCTCTACATTAAATGTTCTTGGCTTGTGACCCACTATCAATTGTCCAAATGGCACACTCCGCCCTGTGTCTATACCTCCTTGCTTTCCTCCCCCTCCTTTCCCGTTGTGTGTGGACATGGACAATATGGAGGATCTCTTGGCATACTACAAGAACCCAGGTCTACAGAGTGTTAGTGCCACATTGTTTCATCTGCTAACTGGTGAATTCTTTGTTGGCTAAACCTGCTTCACGTTTTTTGACTTTTTGCAATTTTTTGTTTTTGGCAGTTCCTGTGTTTCCAGTCTGATCTCCTTGTCTGCCATTTTAAGCTCCTGACCTTTCAGCAATGCCTCACGTCTAAATAAATGTGTTGCTTTTCCCCATTCTTGCTTGAGTCATTTTTTGTGTCCCTTTTTAACACAGACAATGAAATGATGTCACTAAAACAGTCCTTAAAACACTATCTAGGAAAGTGTGTTAATTCATTTTGGAGGCGTTTCTCACACGTTTGAGACTGCAGCCATAGTTTGATTGTATATATCATTCAATTCTCTCGCACGGTGCAGTGTCCCATTGTCTGTTTCATAGTGTGATGATGGGACCCCTGAATTCGGCCTCCTCCATTGTCATGTGTGGACTGTCTCTCTCGACCCGGACTCGTGGGCTGCACCCCCTCCCTGCGTAGGAGCTGCCTCAGTCCTGCATCGCGTGGACTACAGGACTGAGGCTGTAGATCCAGGACTGAGGCTGTGGATCCAGGACTGAGGCTGTGGATCCAGGACTGAGGCTGTGGATCCAGGACTGAGGCTGTAGATCTAGGACTGAGGCTGTAGATTCAGGACTGAGGCTGTGGATCCAGGACTGAGGTTGCAGATCCACGACTCATGCTGTAGATCCAAGACTCAGTATATAGACCCAGGACTGAGGCTGTAGATCTAGGACTCGCATCGTAACACAAACATGTACAGTAAATGATCCGGGAAAACAACTCAAACATGGAAAAAAGCGTTGAAAAGTCTATTTTAAATAATAAAAACCCCATTGAAGCAGCTTGTCTGTAAGCATCCAGACATTGTGCATTGCTTTTATGAACTCCATGATATTTCCAGATGATTTTGGGTGTGGTGGTGAAGTTTCCCCTAAAATTACACTTTCTTATGGATTCCCCCAATCATCCCAGCTGCCCGAGATGTCTTTCCCACAGTTTTCCGAATGAGACTGTGGCACAGAACTGGCCTTCATCTGTGTGTTTGAGAATGAAATCAGTCACATCTACGGCGATTGAATTGCACCGTATCATTTCCATATTGCTCTTCAAAGTTGTTTCCCACGGAGCGTAAAACATGCGACGGTTTCATGCGTGTGCCCCGCTGTCCAAGAATTTTCACCTGTGCAGCTCCTTCATGAGGAATCTGAAAAGCAAAGGAACAGAAACAATGCAAAATGTATGTTAGGCCTTTTATGCTTCTTTTTATTATTATTCTTTTCAAGATCGAGATTTTATACTTGTTATTGATTCTAGAGTTAGAGATTTGGTTTTATTTGAATTAGTAAAGCTATTGTTCATTTATCTTGTGCTGTGTGCTCCTCTTTCCTATTGTTCTATAACTTTTCATGCAACACTGGAATTACCCCACTGTGGGACGAATAAAAAATCTCTTGATAGATTTTGTAAGGCCAACTTGAAAAATTCAGGCCCTGTTTATACTGAGACGCTGCGCAGACGTTTCCAGGCTATTAACAGAAACGACCTGGCTCCTAATGCAAATTTCTCAGCGTTCACATGAGGTTGAAAACCGATGTAGTTCTAGCGCCCGGCCAGTAGTGGGCAGAGAAACTTTACAACACTCACACGACCCCCAGGCAGTGTACTCACTTCCTGTACCAGACCCTCAGAACGTACCAACATCATTCTGCATTTTAACAGCAGCTGTGAACATGGAAACTGAACCTAGAGCTTTGCGTGGTCTCGTTTGGACGAACGAAGGTGTAGAATTATCCTCTGTCCCGCGCTGGAAGCCCACGTAGCTAGTTTGTGTGGGCAGCGCCATTGTTGTTTTGGTTTGTTCTCCACTACTGCGCATGTCCAAATTTACGTGCAGGGAGCAGCGCGGAGGTGGGGGTCAGAGCAAAGGGGGATTTCACATCTTTTCCCTCTCGCGGGTGTGAAAGAGAGCCCCTGCTGTGCAGCGTATCTGAGTTGTCCCAGTCTGCAGGCTGGATCTGAACACTTACGTTTTCACCCCCCTGGAACACAGTCTTCGTATGAACGGTTGGTAGAAACCGACATCCAACTATACCGTTTTACTGCCACATTGTCTCCGTGTAAACTCAGCCATAGCCTCAGTCCTGGATCTCCAGCAGAAGTCGGGAACCTTTTAAGCTGAAAGAGCCTAAAAAGTCACATACTTTTAAAAGTATTTCTGTGGGAGCCATACACTTTTCTTTAAGTGTGAATATGTGTGATTTTTTTAAGATCCACGCATTTAGAGAGTAATTATAGTCTCAGAATGTATGATTTTTTTAAATAAAAAAATGTCTGAAGAAATCCAGTAGATACAACATTCTTATTATTAATACCTCGGAGAGAGAACTATCATTTCTCTTTGCTTCCTCCTCACTCACACCAAAAACAGAATCTCAATCACAGCTATAAATGTCCATTGCGACTGTATATGAACCAAAAAATGGTTGCTGATCCAAACTGTGGTTAAGGCTTTGAACTAAAAATATAGTTGTTTTCGTGGGTTCAAATCCCACTCCTGGTAACAATAGAAAGCATGGCTTTGATTAACATCCTTCTTCTGATGGAATAACATTTATTCACTGGTTCAATAAGATCAAGCTCAAAATTAAAGCTGGAGACTAATGCAGAATATAAATTAAAATATTTAAAAAGAACAGACTACACACAATGGTCTCTGGAGAAGTGAGTCCCACTTTGATCCATCGTTTGTATCTATATCCTGACGTTCCATTATATGATTTTCTCTTTTGCAGTGGTCAGAGGTTGCTGATTTGAGGTTTTCTTACTTTTCTTTTTTTATTAGGTGATTTTGTTAGTGGCATTTGTTTACATTATGACATTGGACTCTCTGGTTGTATCCAGTCCGGTACAATGATTTATCTTTTATTAATAAGGGATTTTAATAAGGGAAACTTGAGCCAGGAATTACCCAAATACAGACAGTTTATCAAATGCCCGACCAGAGAGGAGAACACTCTGGATCACTGTTACACCACCGTGCGCGGAGCTTTTCGCGCTGTTCCCAAGCCAGCCCTCGGCTTCTCAGATCACTCCATGATACATCTGGTTCCTGCTTACAGACAGAGACTAAAGCTCTCGAAACCTGCAGTGAGGAGCTCCAAAGTGTGGTCTGATGAAGCTGTGGAAGAGCTGCGCGCATGCATGGAATCTACAGACTGGGACCTTTTCAGAGCTGCCACAGACAGCTTGGATGAATATACGGACACTGTGACGTCATACATCCACTTCTGTGAGGATAGCATCATTCCAACAAGGACCAGGGTCATCTATAACAACGACAAACCCTGGTTCACTGCTAAACTCCGGCAGCTCAGGAAAGCAAAGGAGTCTGCTTTCAGGGAGGGGGACCGCAGCGGCTACAAAGCAGCTAAATATCAGTTCAGGAAAGAACTGAAAGCAGCCAAGTCCCGGCACAGAGAACGACTACAGGAGCAGTTTGGTAACAACGATACTGCTTCTGTCTGGAGGGGCCTACGGGAGATCACCAACTACAAACCCAAAGCCCCCCCCTGTGCTGATGACCACAAGCTAGCTGACGATCTGAACTTATTTTTCAGTCGCTTTGATGCTGCCCCTGACACCTCTCCCTCCCCCACCCCCCACTACTCTAACTACTCTAACGACCCACCCATCAGCCCTGCCCCCAGCCTAACAATAGCCGCTAAAGAGATTAAACAACTCTTCCTGAGGCTGCACCCCCGCAAAGCTCCTGGCCCGGACCACGTGTCTCCGGCCACTCTGAGACACTGCGCCAGTGAGCTTACTCCTGTGTTCACGGACATTTTCAACTCCTCTCTGCAGTCCTGCCATGTCCCGGCCTGCTTCAAATCCTCCATCATTGTCCCCGTCCCGAAGAAGCCCAGGATCACAGGACTCAATGACTACAGACCTGTAGCACTTACGTCTGTCGTCATGAAGTCATTTGAACGCCTGGTTCTCTCCCATCTCAAGTCCCTCACCTCCCCCCTCCTGGACCCCCTGCAGTTCGCCTACAGAGCCAACAGATCTGTAGACGACGCCATTAACCTGGCCCTCCACCACATCCTACAGCACCTGGACTCCCCGGGGACCTACGCCAGGGTCCTGTTCGTGGACTTCAGCTCTGCCTTCAACACAATCCTGCCATCCCTGCTCCAGGACAAGCTCTCCCAGCTCAACGTGCCCGATTCCACCTGCAGGTGGATCACTGACTTCCTGACGGACAGGAAGCAGCGAGTGCGTCTGGGGAAGAATGTCTCGGACCCTTGGATTATAAATACAGGAGCCCCACAGGGCTGTGTTCTTTCTCCCCTGCTCTTCTCCCTGTACACCAACCACTGCACCTCCAGCCACGACTCCGTGAAGCTGATCAAGTTCGCGGACGACACCACCCTCATTGGACTCATCTCCAACAACGATGAGTCCGCCTACAGGAGGGAGGTGGACCGGCTGGTGTCCTGGTGCAGTGGTAACAACCTGGAGCTGAACGCCCAGAAGACAGTGGAGATGATTGTGGACTTCAGGAAGAGCACTGTCCCCCCGCCCCCACCCTCCGTGATGGACTCCCCCATCACCTCTGTGGAGTCCTTCCGTTTCCTGGGCACCACCATCACCCAGGACCTCAAGTGGGAGCCGACCATCAGCTCCCTCATCAAGAAGGCCCAGCAGAGGATGTACTTCCTGCGGCAGCTCAGGAAAGCCAAGCTGCCTGCACAGATGTTGGTGCAGTTCTACACGGCCATCATCGAGTCCATCCTCACCTCCTCCATCACCGTGTGGTTCGCTGGAGCCACAGTCAGGGACAAACAGAGACTACAGCGCATTGTGCGCTCTGCAGAGGAAGTGATCGGCCGCAGCCTTCCATCGCTGCAGGACCTGTACGTCGCCCGAGCTCGAGGCCGGGCTGGTCGTATCACAGCCGACCCCTCTCACCCTGCACATGGACTATTCCAACCACTCCCCTCAGGCAGGAGGCTGCGGTCCATCAGGACTAGAACCTCCCGCCACAAGAACAGTTTCTTCCCCTCTGCTGTTGGACTCTTGAACACTTCTTAACCTGTCCCCCCGCCCTTTATAAAGTCACTTTACTGCCCATCATACGTCACTTTACTTCACTGTACTGCTGTCACCTTACATTGTGTGCACCATGTGCACTTGTATATTGTAAATAGTAACTGTAACTCTATTTTAAATTTAAATTTATTCTTTAGAAGTGTTTTTTTATTCTTATTTTTATTATCTCTTTTTGACTGTTGCACTGAGCCAAAGCAATTTCCAAGTCTGTGACCTCCCGTTACTTACGTTGGCAATAAAAATGATTCTGATTCTGATTCTGATTCTGATTCTGATCTTAGTCTTAACTTTTGTTACTCATACCAGGTTGGCCAAGTGGTTAAGGCGTTGGACTTAAGATCCAATGGACAGTAGTCCTGGTGGGTTCGAACCCCAATCCTGGTATCTTTAGGACGGAGAACTAAGCGCTGTCTCTCATCTGCACACAAAGATGGATGAAATTCAGGCACAATATCATGTATTAAAATCATAGCAAAAGGTCATGTGACATGTGGAGCTTATTACGGTGTATAGTAAGGCTTTGACTTCCAAATTACCATATAATTTTTTTAATGATATATGTATATATATAAAATAGTTAGTTCCCAAAGGTTGCACCGTGACGTGGCTAGGCTAGTAACAGCTACGCTAGCTAACTAACTTGAACTCTCTGGAACTACAAGAAAAATTAACAAAGAATTCTGAACATCAGCGGTGAGTTACCCATTTATATACCGAACCTAAATCCATAATCAGATCCTCCTCAAAAAAACACAAGGTTTTTTAACTTTTCTTTTTTCTCTGTTTTGTATACCAGGATGGCCGAGTGTTTCAGGCGTTGGACTTAAGATCCAGTGGACAATAGTCCTCGTGGGTTCAAACCCCACTCCTGGTAACTTTAGGATGGAGAACCTTTATACTGCTGTACCATTGTATCCACACAAAGATGGATGACGCTCATCAATGAACACTTTTCTCCTGACAGATCCTCACGTGTTTAGTTTATATCTGGTTTACTAAAATCATAATAAAAGGTGATGTGGCATGTGGAGGTTAATGCAGTATATAAATGTTGATGGTCTGTTCCCCCACTTCCGTATTTCAATCTCCTCTTCGATCAATCTTTTGTATTTATAATCTTATATTCCAACTATTTTTGCATTGTTCCAGTCCATTTTATGATTTTCTCTTTTGCAGTGGTCAGATGTTGCTGTTTAGACGTGTTTTCGCTTTGCTTTTTTCTTAGTTGAACTTGTGGCGTTTGTTTACATTTTGACATGGGATTTTCTGTGGTTGTATCCAGTCTTGTGCAAGGATTTGTATGAGTGTTTATGTTAGTTAAGTTTGATATTATAGGATGGCCGATAGGTTAAGGCCTTGTGCTTAAGATGCATTGGTTATTAGTCTTCATGGGTTCAAATCCCACTCCTGGTAACAATAGAAAAACATGACTTTGATTAACATCCTTCATCGGAATAACTTTTATTTAGATATCGTTCACTAGGATCAAGATCAAAATAAAAGGTGGGGACTAATGCAGTATATAAACTAAAATAATTCAAAAGAACAGACTTCCCACAATGGTCTTTGGAGAAGTGAATCCCGAGTGTGAACCAAGGTGAAGGCCCCCTTGTCTCTGTTGATGGTCTGTCCTCCCCTCTTCCTGATTTCAATCACCACTTTGATCCATCGTTTGTATTTATATCCTGACGTTCCATTATATGATTTTCTCTTTTGCAGTGGTCAGATGTTGCTGATTTAAGGTTTTCTTACTTTGCTTTTTTTCTGAGTTGATTTTGTTAGTGGCATGTGTTTACATTTTATGACATTACTTTCTCTGGTTGTATCCAGTCATGTAGGTTTTCTCTGAGTCTTGATATTAGTTATTCATACCAGGATGGCCGAGTGGTTAAGGCGTTGGACTTAAGATCCAATGGACAGTAGTCCTCGTGGGTTCAAGCCCCACTCCTGGTAGCCTTATACAAAGCATTGGACAATTGTTTCTCACTCCACACAAAGATCAATGACAGAATATCACGTGTGGTTCACTAAAATCATAGTAAATGGTTATATGACATGTGCAGCTTAATGCAGTATGTAAATGAAGAAAAACAGACAATGACAAAGTGTGGTCTCTGGAGAAGTAGTAGTAAGGATTTGTATGAGTCTTTATGTGGGTTATATGCACCAGGATGGCCGAGTGGTTAAAGAACAACTCACCCTCAAATCCACTTTTTTTCCTGATAAACTGTATAAATGAGTGTCCAATAGTGTTGTCTACATGTCCTTATCATTATTTTGACATTTTAGTGCAAACTTGTTCAAAATCCAATTTTTGTGTACAAAACCGTCTGTTCAGCGCCTCTCACGTTTGAACAGCACTTACTACATTTGAATTTAGTGGTTGGCAGAGGAGGTGCCATCATACGTCACAGTGCCATCATACGTCACCAAGTCTGCCGCTGTGGTATAAAAGCTGACCCCTCCCCTAGAGGCTCTCGTAGAGTGTTGGAGTTGGAGTTGGATCAGAGCGAGCGAGTTTTTTCACAGCGATTATCAGGTTTGCGTTATTAGTTTAATACTTAGCCAGTTAGATTAGTTACATTTAATATAGTTTTATCCCTAGTAGTAGGCCTAGTTGTTTTATAGCGTTAGTTAGTCTTTAGCTTTATTGTTAGTGTTAGAATAGTTTCCGTTTAGCATAGCCGTTAGCATTGAGCTTTAGTTGTATTGTTTATGTAGTATTAGTGTAGTGTTTTGTGTAGTGTATTGTATAGTTAATAGTAAGTATGGGGAGGAAGTGTATTGTAGTGGGCTGTAGTAGTTCTACTGGTTTACATGGTATTCCAGTAGACTTAGAAATTAGGCGCCAGTGGTTGCGCGCAATTGGCAAGGGCGAAGGTGAACTCCCTTTGCGTCCCGGAGTTTGTGACAAACATTTTTCGCGGGATTCCTACTCCAACGCATTAGCGCTTGAAATGGGCTTCTCCAAGCAGCCGTGTTTGAAGAGAGAGGCAGTCCCCACCCTGCTCTCCCCACCCTGGCTCTCCAACAGCCATGGCTACCGGGAACGGCATTCACACTGCAGGTAAAAGTGCAAAAATAAAGCTCGCTATGTTGTGTCAACATATTTAATTACAGCTTTGATTTGGGGATTGAAAAGTAAAATATAATAATTTCTATGTGTGTTTTTTTTTAATTGTTATATTTGTTACTGCATCGAGCAGTTAGCATCCTCCTGTAGTAAGTAATACCTGCGCTACTACTCTTCCGAGTCTCACACTACCAAGGCCCAATAATTGACGTGCGCTATTTCTACTTCCTGCAATGGTGCTGCCATCGCCACACTGCGCAATACGCTTGTAGTAGGAGCAGCATAGTGAGCTAATCCTCTTTGGTTATTGTGGTTTGTTGAATATGGAGGGTGAGTGTGTATATACGCGCTAACGCGTCAGTCTGCACAACAATAACAAAGTTACGCCGACACGGCGCAACTGTGCATGAGAATACGCACCAAACTTATCTGTTTTGTGATGACTGTACGTTTCATATTTAGCAATAGCTGCGTGAAACGTGAGAGCATCTACAAGCTAACGTAGAGCTACAATTTACTGTGTGTCTGAGGCTAAACTGACTGGACAGGTGCAGGTCATTGATGAGAGGGATGACCAGGGTGCTCACAGATATCAGTGTTTCTGACGTGTTTCTGCCAATCGTGTTATCAATACAAGTACATCAATCCAAGTTTAAATTCATATATTTTTTACCCTTACATAATTTTAGTTCAAATAGCAGATAGTATATCATCTGTTATTCCTTGTCCACACTCCACTGCGATAAAACTGAAGCATACGTCATTTAGCAGAACTGCATTTTTAAAAACTAAATGAAAGCTGACTTTCAAGTTTAGAGAGTATTATCCTGACCGTACACAATATGAATTATGATCATATGTTGTGTTTGACTGTGTTTTTAGCCAAAATCAACCCGTGAAATTGGCTGTCAGACTGATGCACTACTTGGCGTGCATGAATCTGTCCAGGCCAATTTGAAACCTGCCAGGAGAAGCAAAGGTGATAATTGTTGGGAGCTTTTGCTAATTGAATAGTTTTGCTGTAACTCTTGCCTAGTGCATTTACTAACCTTTTTGTTTTTTCACACAGCCATCCAGGTACAACCTCATTGCAGGACCATGTCTTGCAATACAGAGGCCTTGATGGAGGTTCAGTTTCCTGAAGCTCCCATGGCAACCTCCACACCGGTCAAAAGACCAAGGTGCGAGGTGTCAGCCTCTGACCCCACCTACCATCTGGATGGAAGTGCAAGCTCCCTGAACTGTACTGGGTAAAAAATAAATTAACTTATGGATGCATCTGTAAATTATGTTACCTAAGTTTTTTGGTATTCTGTTTAAGTTATCATATACATTTTTCAGCTTTCAAGGCCTATATTTATTGATTGTTCTTTTGCAATATAGAACTCCCACACAAGTCCCTCCACATAAACAATATAAGTACATTGTTTATGAGGAACAACTAATTAATAATTCAACTTTTTAGAGCAGCTTTTGATTAGTATTTATTATCTATTATTGCTTTTTAGTACATCTATTTATGTTTTTAGACGGATTATATTTTTATTTATTTTTATTATTTACTATTTTTAATTATTTATTGTATCTACCCATTTACTATTGTTATTATATTAGGCAGCTGCCATTTTTCTTTTTATTTTCACATTCTATTGTTCTACTTTCTATTGTATTATTGTATTGTTTTAGTGTCCCCAGTGTTTCCTCTGGAGGAGCCCTCTGCACTGAGAGCTGGGGTCTGCTGTGGCTTCGGGGGACTGGCTCTTGGATCCGGTGGGGGTCTGGGGCCTCCTCTCTCCTCTGGGTCCTATGGGGTCTGAGTCCTGGGCCTGGTGGGGTCTGGGGCCCCTCTCTCCTCTGGGTCCTGTGTCGTTGCCTGTGGCTGCAGCCGGCTCTCTGCTCCTGGTGCAGATGGCTCCTTGGATGACGCTTCTTCAGCCGGTTACATCTGCTCCCAGCCCCATTTCTTTTTATTGTTTTACCTATTTTACCTGATATGACTTTATACTTGTGTATATGTGTGTGTGTGTGTGTGTGTGTGTGTGTGTGTGTGTGTGTGTGTGTGGGTGTGTGTATTGTATATATAATTATAAATGTGATTTTGGGGGGTCTGTGGGGAGGAGGGTTTAGGGCTGGGCATGTTGGATTGTTTTTAACTAAACTGTAAAGCACTTTGTGTTACACTTTTTGTATGAAAAGCGCTTTATAAATAAAATTTGATTGATTGATTTGAACTGCTGGGGCTATTCCGGAGCTGTCCTGTTTGCACCCGTCATTGTATTATTGACACCGTGACAGTCGGCACACTGCTCCGGGTGAAGCAGCAGTGTACTCATTGTGAGTACTTCAACCAGTGGTCCAGCCAGCCACTGGTGAACAACATTCCCGCTGGAAACCTACAGCTCTGTGCAGCAGTATTGTTTACTGGCTCATCTATTCGTCAGGTTTCAAAGGTAGAGCAATACTATTTTGTTATTATCATGTTTCTATATCTATCAGTTGATGACATGTGTTCACGTTTTATAGTTCCTCAGGGCCTTCAACGTTCAGGGACTGTCTGAGCAGTGTTTTTATAGGCATCAAGCCAAGCTCCTCATCCCAACAGTCAATTGGCAGTGGAAGCTTGAGCAGGATGAACGTGTCATGGAGGCTGTTGCTGGTGGGGCTATGACACTGGGTGGAGATATGCGAGCCGATTCACCTGGTAATTCTTTATCCACAAGCTTCTGACAGATGTGAAAAGTTGGCTTAAGTGTATATTGTCTTATTGTAGGACACTGCAAAATACGGGAGCTACACAATGATGAATCTCAAAGCTAACCGGGTAATTGACATTCAGCTTGTTCAGGTAAATCACATCACAACATGTTGCGTTCACAGGACATCACAACATTGTGGCCAAAAGTTGTGGCACTATTCAAAATGATGTGTTTCTTTGGAAGGTTTATGAATAATCATTTACAAATCAATTTGTTTTTCAGTTTGGAGATTTCTTTAAATAAAAAATGACAACATTGCAACATACTTTAATGTGAACTGTTACTACTATAGAAATATTATTTGCCCAACAATTACATTGAAGAATATTTATAATGTAGTGATGTCATTTGAACGTAACCAGTTACTTCCTAACATGTCGATTGGAAGTATAAATCTTTTTGCCTTGACAGAGTAATGAAGTGGGGAACAGTGTTCGCATGGAGAAGGAGGGATTTGTCCGTAGTCTGACAATGCTTGAAGAGAGGGGTGTTGAAGTACAAGCGATTGTGACTGACCGACACTCGGGCGTCCAGAAGTTTTTACGGGAACAAAGACCGGATATCAGTCACTACTTTGATCCTTGGCACATGGGAAAGGGTATGTATTTCAGTAATTGTAAATTGTAATGTGTGTTTTTAATTTTGTACATCATTTAAAAACAATTTTATCTTTGGTGGGCGTCCCAGGAATCGGGAAAAAAATGGAGGAGCTGGGGAAGAAAAGGGGAACGGAGGACGTAAAGATATGGAAAAAAAGCGTAGTGAACCATCTGTATTGGTCGGCATCAACCTCCTCCTCAGGTGACGAGGCTGTGGCTAAGTGGACATCTGTAGGCAACCACGTTCAGAATGTTCACATTCATAAAAACCCCCTGTTCCCTCGCTGTACTCACGAGCCTTTGGTTGGGGATGATGCAAGAGTGTGGCTAAAGCCAAGTATGTGTAATTACAACTGCTCCTCCCTTACTCAATCTCAAATTTTATATTAATCGTTTACATTTGACATATCAATATGTCGTTTTCTTTGTAGGCACAGCAGCATGTGAAAGGCTGACCAGTATTTTGTTGGCACCACGTTTTGTGAAAGATGTAGTGAAAATAAGCCCACAATACCACACGTCACACATCAAGGCATTCCATAGCCTGATCATCAGATTCTCTCCCAAAAGTGTGGGCTTCTCATTCAAAGGAATGCTGGCTAGGTAATGAATCCTAAAGGTTTAACAAAAATTCACTTGGGTTATTTAATCTCTTAGAAATGTTTAGAAATAATATACAGATATATTGTTTTATATGTGAAATTTTAGGCTGCAGGTCGCTGCTTTGCACTATAATGAAAATGCAAATAGGGCACATGCTGCAACGTCTGTTGGGGAGCTGAGGTATTCTGTAGTGTACCCAAAATACAAGCGCGGAGACTACACAGTGAGAGCCATGAAAACCAACCCTACTTCATGTATGTCATATTTATTGAAACTAGCATGACGCTTATAAGTATTATGAGGATAAACTTTGATTTTTTTAGACTACATTGACAAGCTTATGGATCTGCTTTTTGAAAGCGTGGTGGAGGATGCCCGTCCTTATCAGGAATACTCTGACAAAGTACCTGTGCCTGAACCACTCTGTGCCCAGTTTGAAAGACCTGACAAACAGGAGGCTGTAAGCAGGCACAGGTCCAGGTTTGTCAAGAGAACGTAAGGTGAGCAACACAACACATTGCCACTCTAACAAAAGTCTGAAGTACAATAATGTATTGCTAATGTTTCAGTTGGTAAAAGAAGCATGCAAGAGACTCGGCTATTATGTTGGCTCTGCGGTTTCGGATGGATGTTGACAAAATCAGCCCTCTGTACCACACATCAACCCTTGTGAAGTTCCACTCGACATTCAAAATTTCCAATAAAACTGGACATTCAATGGAATGTTGGCCAGGTCATTTTACCTGAGTACATACTGTTAAAAATGTTGCATGTGTATCTAATCAAGTTTTTTATTTATATATGTATGTATGTATGTATATATGTGTGTGTGTGTGTGTATATATATGCATCCTTTTGTAAATATTTTATTGTAGGACCTTTATTCTGTTGTACTTGTTCCAAATGTACCTTGTTGTTTATGAAAATGTCACCTCAAAGCTGTTGCTATATAGTAAGTAAATTCCTCTACTGGGCACTCAAACTTTTGTTTAGATATTCTTTTTTTGAGGGTGCAGCCTTCAAAAGCTAAGTAAGCTACATCAATATTGAGAGTAAAAGTGCAGTATAAAAGCATGATTTCAAATCGATACTGAAATAACTAAAAGTTACAATTCTTTTCAGATATTTTTTTAATTGACACAATAAATTACAAATAAAACACTTTAATAAAATAAAACTAGTTGAAGTCCAGTGGTGGGAGAAAACCTATATAATTGCCATCTTCAGGGAACTCGCTCCTAATCCTGGTCACCGCGCAGGAGGGGATGATGACCCGTACGTGTTCCCCCAAATACCCAAAGCACCACCGGACAAAATTACGGTAGGCCAGGTGCCTATAACCGCTGAAAGAATGGTGGTGCGTTTTAAAGAAATAATCAGTAGATTATAATGTAACTATAAACTAACCTGTTCACCATGGTCTCTGGCATGTCTCCAAACAGTTGCACGTATGTGGCGTACACTGCTTGGAGAACATATGGATTTAGAGCCACTGGCTCAAATCCGGGGTGCTGGGTTATGCAGGTGTCCACACCCACCTGCTGACATCTGCACATTACCTATTACAGTGATGTCAGTCAGAATTTTAATGATTACATCGGGGACAAGACTTTAGTCTTGTGTAGTCAAAATGTTTGAGCATGTTAAATTGATGTTTTGTGTACATAATTGCATATTATGTTGTGGTATCGTTTCCATCAAAAATACCTTCGGGGTCTCCCTGCAGCACACGTTTTCCCTTGGGGACAATGAGGTGCAGTGGCCGCAGGTGCACCTATTGAGACGGAGTCTACAATATTATAACTATATGATAACACAATATATTGTCTATCTAGGTGTGGGGTCATTAATTACATTTACAGAGGTTTAATTCGACGAAAAGGTTAAGCAAAGGGCGCAACATAAGGGGGTAATTTAATTATATGGGACGGTGTTATAGCCTATGTAATAACCCACGCTTGTCAAAGGTTCGAATCAGACAGGTTAGAATTTGGGGGTTCCAATTCCTACAGGATTGCTTATCAATACCTGTGACCTAAATGCAGATCGTACTTTTTTATGCCACTGTAATCAATATATACCATTCAGAAACAGGCCCCATTCTGTGGCGGCCTGCTGCCTCCGCTGCCTCTGCAACATCGGCTCCTCCGGTGGCGCCAGCTAGCTCGCGAGCTAGCTGGCGGCTCAAATTGATAGGGCTGAGGACCGCTGTCTGCCTCCTCTCTTTCAAACTCCTCTCTCTCAACCTCCGGTGAGGACGGTGGAGAGAAGTCCTCCACCTCCCAAGACCGCACAGAAGCTGTGGAGCTGGCGTCGCTGTGTTCACTCTCCATCATTGACACGGCCAATGCTGATGTCAAGTGTCAATCACAGCTTAGACCCGCCCAACATTCACCCCCCCGCCTGTCCCCTTTGGTCCTCCAGGCTACGCCCATTTGGAGGGAGATTTGAACAGGAAATGTGAGTGACGTAAGCCTCGAGGAGCGGGGGTGAGAACCTCTTTAAGGCATTGGACATAAGATCCAATGGACATTAGCCCTCATGGGTTTCAAGCCCACTCCCGGTAACTGTAGGATGTAAACTTCAAGCTTTCCACATTGATAAACTGACAAAAATTTGACATCTGATTTTGACCACTGGTGTTTTGGCAGCAGTGGGAATGTATAGCCCACACAAATATACATTTAAAAGCATTTTTGTTTGTGATTTCAGCTGAAAAGCTTCTGTTCAATTTATTATTTTTTAGCTCTAACTCACAATAGTTACCTCCGAGGACTTAACAAAACCCTCGAATTCGCCAAAACAGATCAGAGAATCCATCAGTTTCACACAAGAAATGCCTTAATATCCTTGGTATATATTATCCATCCATCCATTTTCTTCCCCTTAATCCATTTCTGGGTTGGGGGGGTGACAGTCAGAGCTGCACCCAGTATCAATCAATCAACTTTATTTGTATGGCGCCTTCCCAACACAAGGCCACTCAAAGCGCCTCACAACCCACATAATATCAGACAAATCAGAGACATCAAAAACTACATATACAAACAATAAATACATTAAAAACAGAATAAAATCACAAGATAACCTTAAAATATTAAAAGCACACACAGGATTAAAATAATAAATAACCACAATGCATAAAAAAAAAAAAAAAAAAAAAAAGAGTATGTATCAATAAAATCCTTCAGCCGTATGCACAGCTAAAAAGAATAGTTTTTAGCCCTGATTTGAAAATTGCCAGAGTAGATGCTAGCCTCACATCTTCAGGAAGATTGTTCCAGATTTTAGCTCCATAAATCTCAAACGCTGCCTCCCCATGTTTAGTTCTGACTCTTGGAACCAGTAAGAGGCTACCTCCTGTGCTCCTCAGAGTCCGGGCCGGTTCATATGGCACTAACAAGTCGCTTAAGTACCCTGGTGCGAGGCCATGGAGAGACTTGTACACAAGCAGTGCTGCTTTGAAGTCTATTCTCTGCGCCACAGGAAGCCAGTGCAGAGACCTGAGAACTGGACTAATGTGGTCATATTTCCTGGTCCTGGTCAGGACTCGAGCTGCAGCATTTTGGACATACTGCAGTTGTTTTACAGCCTGTTTGGAGAGACCTGTGAGCAGGCCATTGCAGTAGTCTAACCTACTGGAGACAAATGCATGGATGAGAATCTCCAGATCTGATTTAGACACTATGTTTCTAATTTTGGCAATATTTTTCAGATGGTAAAATGCTGCTGATGTTACTGATTTGATATGACTGTTAAAATTTAATTCTGAGTCCATTATAACTCCTAGGTTTCTGACCTTGCCTACAGGTTCCAGGGAGAGAGACTGGAGGTGACGAATAACGCTCTCTCTTTGTTTTTGAGGACCAAAGACAATCAATTCTGTTTTGTCTGCGTTTAGCTGAAGGAAGTTATTTTGCATCCAATCACTAATCTGTTGAGTACAGTGAAGGAGTGATTCCACTGGTCCATGTTCTCCTGCAGTAAGTGAGACATAAATTTGAGTGTCATCAGCATAATTGTGGTAGGATACATTGTTGGAGCGTATTAACTGACCTAATGGCAGCATGTAAATATTGAACAGAAGAGGCCCCAGAATTGATCCCTGTGGCACTCTGCAGGTCAGAGCCATATGATCTGAGACACAGTTTCCTATCTGAACCAAGTATTTCCTGTCTTCTAGGTAAGACCTAAACCAACTTAGGGCAGTCCCAGTGACACCCACCCAGTGCTCTAGTCTCTGCATGAGGATCTCGTGGTCGACTGTGTCGAACGCAGCACTCAGATCCAACATTACTAAAACTGTGACTTTTCCTGTGTCGGTGTTAAGTCGGATGTCATTTGTAACCTTCACTAGTGCAGTCTCAGTGCTGTGATTGGCTCTAAAGCCGGACTGGAGCGCATCAAAGGAACTATTAGTTACTAAGAATTCTGTAAGTTGTTGGAAAGCAACTTTTTCCAGAATTTTTCCCATAAACGGCAGATTTGATATGGGGCGATAATTCTTAAGAACTGTGGCATCTAGACTCCTCTTTTTTAGGAGGGGTCTGATGACTGCCGTTTTCAGGGCCATTGGAAATGTTCCAGATGAGAGAGACATGTTCACTATTTGTGTGAGCAAAGGTAAAAGACTGCTCAAAACAGACTTAAAAAATTTAGTGGGTAGTACATCCAGGCTACATGTGGAGGAACTAAGGCTAGAGACAACATCTTGGACAGTTTCATTATCTGTTGGTGCAAAGTGCGATAGCTCAAACAGCCTCACCGGCTGTTGTAATGTTATTTCTGCCTTGGAGGTGATGGCGTTTTTGATGCTCTGAACCTTGTCATTGAAAAATTGTGCAAACTCATTACATTTAGATTCTGAAGCAAATTCGAATGGCAGCTGAACAGGGGGGTTTGTTAATCCGTTAACTGTTGAAAACATAAGTCGTAGATTATTATTGCAGCCATCAATGGTTTTAGAAAAATAAATTTCTCTTGTTCTATGTAGCACCCTGTTAAACTTGCACAACTCATTTTTGAAGATCTCATGATCAACCTGGAGATTGGATTTTCGCCACTTCCGCTCGGCCCTACGGCACTCTCTCTTCTGTACCATGACGAGTCCATTTTAGTCCAGGGGGCCTTTGGCTTATTTGTAATCATTTTAACCTTCACAGGAGCGATGATGTCCAGAACATTTATAACATTGGCGGTGACAGAGTTAAACAATTCGTCAACAGTAGAACACAATGTGTTCTCAAAGTTTATCATTCCCATGAATAGTTCGGTTGTGTTTTCATTTATGTGTCTGTGTCTGACAATTGCAGATTCAGATATATATGGTTGTTTACTATCAAAACACATGTCAAAAAATACACAGAAGTGATCTGACAGAGCCACGTCAACCACATTTACATTTAAAATATTAACCCCTTTAGTAACCAGCAGGTCTAGAGTGTGCCCTTTGCTGTGGGTGGGGCCACTCACGTGCTGAGTGAGACCAAATGTTTCAAGTACAGAACTCAGCTCTTTTGCATTTTTGTCATTGCCATTATCCACATGAATATTAAAATCACCTGTAATCACTAAACTATCAAAATCGGTGCAAACAACTGAAAGCAACTCAGTGAAATTATCAAAGAAATTGTGACATGACTGCGGTGGCTTGTACAGGACAATGATAAGAATAGAAGGAGATTGTTTTTGTTCTATTTTAAAAGAAATATACTCAAATGATAGAAAATTTCCAAGGAGAATTCTATGAGAGATAATATGATCTCTAAATAATGCAGCAATGCCTCCCCCCCTTTTATTTTCTCGTATTTCAGATTCAAATTTGAAGTTTGGTGGCGTTGCTTCTATTAAAACCGCATTACCTGTACTCTGGTCAAGCCAAGTTTCAGTCAGAAACATAAAATCAAGATCATAAGAACGGATAAAATTATTAATTAAAAATGATTTGTTGCACAGTGATCTGACATTAAGCATAGCAATTTTAAAATTAATATCAGTAACAGTGGGTTTAGTTAATTGATTTTTACAAGGAGCAGGAATTAGATTTGAATGTCTAACTGCTGTCCTTCTGTTATGATTTTGTTTTCCATTCAAATAAAAACATTTTTTGAGACTGATGCGAGGAACACACACAGTTTCTATTTGTCTAACATGTGAACTCTTTTGCTGTGTAAGTCCCGGATTCAGGACGGCATTGCTTCACCCAGTACACAGAGCACCAGCCCCTCACTGATCCTCCTGCAGGTGGTGAGTCCACAGGAGCTGAGATCTTTCAGAGGGGGCTCACACACGTGGGCAGCACGGTGGCTGAGTGGATAGCACTCTCGCCTCTCAGCAAGAAGGTCCTGGGTTCAAATCCCGGTTGGACCAGGGCCTTTCTGAGTGGAGTTTGCATGTTCTCCCCGTGTCTGCGTAGGTTTCCTCCGGGTGCTCCGGTTTCCCCTACCACTAAAAATATGTACAATAGGTCTGGCATGTGCCTCCTGTTCTGGCACCCCCACTCCCAAAAATAACAATTGTAAACCGCTTTGAGACTCCGATGTGCAGTGAAAAGGCGGTATATAAATAAAGATTACTACTACACCTTTAATTTAAAAAAATCAGAAGAAATCCATTAGATAAAACATTCTTACTATGAATACCATAGAGAGAGCACTAACATTACCATTGGCCCTGCTCCCTCCTCACTCACACCAAAAACACAGCATTTCAATCACGGCTATAAATTATATGTTATGCATTTAATGTTACAGGACGGTTGAGTGGTTAAGGCTTTATACCTAAGGTCTGCTGTTGGTCATTAGTCTTCATGGGTTCAAACCCCACTCCTGGTAACAATAGAAAGGCATGACTTTGATTAACATCCTTCATCTAGATCTGTTTCACTAAGATCATGATCGAAATAAAAGCTGGAGACTAATGCAGTATATAAACTAAAATATTTCAAAAGAACAGACTACGTGAGTCCCAAGTGTGGACCAAGGTGAAGGCCCCGTCGTCTCTGTTGATGCTCTGTCATCCCCTCTTCCCGATTTCAATCACCACTTTGATCCATCGTTTGTATTTATATCCTGACGTTCCATTATATGATTTTCTCTTTTGCAGTGGTCAGATGTTGCTGATTTGAGGTTTTCTAACTTTGCTTTTTTCTTAGTTGATCTTGTTAGTGGTGTTTGTTTACATTTTATGACATGACTCTCTGGTTGTATCCAGTCCGGTACAAGGATTTATCTGAGTCAGAATTCTAGTTAATCATACCAGGATGGCCGAGTGGTTAAGGCGTTGGACTTAAGATCCAATGGACAGTAGTCCTCGTGGGTTCGAACCCCACTCCTGGTAAATTGTTTACACGGAGACAATGTGGCAGTAAAACGGTATAGTTGGATGTCGGTTGCTACCAACCGTTCATACGAAGACAGTGTTCCAGGGGGGTGAAAACGTAAGTGTTCAGATCCAGCCTGGAGAGTGGGACAACTCAGAAACGCTGCACAGCAGGGAGCTTCTTCACACCCGCGAGAGGGGAATAGGTGTGAAATCCCCCTCTGCTCTCACCCCCACCTCCGCGCTGCTCCCCGCACGTAAATTTGGACATGCGCAGTAGCGGAGAACAAACATCAACAATAATGGCGCCGCCCACACAAACTAGCTACGTGGGCTTCCAGCGCGGGACAGAGGATAATTCTACTCCGGCACGGTGGCTGAGTGGATAGCACTCTCGCCTCTCAGCAAGAAGGTCCTGGGTTCAAATCCCGGTCGGACCAGGGCCTTTCTGAGTGGAGTTTGCATGTTCTCCCCGTGTCTGCGTAGGTTTCCTCCGGGTACTCCGGTTTCCCCTACCACTAAAAATATGTCCAATAGTTCTGGCATGCGCCTCCTGTACTGGCAACCCCGCTCCCATCTCTGTGTGAAGTGAGAGGACAAGTGCCCCTAATTAACAATTGTAAACCGCTTTGAGACTCAGATCTGCAGTGAAAAGGCGGTATATAAATAAAGATTACTACTACTACTACTACTCCTTCGTTCGTCCAAACGAGACCACGCGAAGCTCTAGGTTCAGTTTCCATGTTCACAGCTGCTGTTAAAAGGCAGAATGATGTTGGTGCGTTCTGAGGGTCTGGCACAGGAAGTGAGTACACTGCCGAGAGGGGGGCTGGGCACGGGGCTCGGGGTCGTGTGTCGTGTTGTAAAGTTTATCTGCCCACTACTGGCCGGGCGCTAGAACTACATCGTTTTTCAACTCATGTGAACGCTGAGAAATTTGCATTAGGAGCCAGGTCGTTTCTGTTAATAGCCTGGAAACGTCTGCGCAGCGTCTCAGTATAAACAGGGCCTAAGTGCTGTGCAATTGTCTCTCACTCCACACAAAGATGGATGATATTCATCACTGACCAGGCTTCCCCTGACAGAATATCAGTTTAGTTTACATCTGGTTTACTAAAATCTTAATAGAAGGTGATGTAATAAAATGAACAGACGACACACTGTGATCTCTGGAGAAGTGAGTCCTGGGTGTGGACCAAAGGTGAAGGCCCACTTTGCTCTGTTGATGGTCTGTCATCCCCACTTCCTGATTTCAATCTTCTCTGTAATCCATCTTTTGTATTTATATTCTTATGTTCCAACTATTTTTGCATTGTTCCAGTCCATTATATGATTTTCTCTTTTGCAGTGGTCGAATGTTGATGTTTTGAAGTCTTCTTGCTTTGCTTTTTTCTTAGTTGATCTTGTGGCAATTGTTTACATTTTACCATTGCACTTGCTCCGGTTGTATCCGGTCGCGTGCAAGGATTTGTATGAGTCTTTATGTGGATTATATATATCAGGATTGCAGAGTGGTTAAGGTGTTGGACATGAACAGTAGTCCTCGTGCATGGGTTAACCCTAACATGTAAAGCCATTGTCCAAAGCAGAGGCTGGGACTTTCCTTGGTATATACTGCATTACTTTCCTTATGTCATACATCGTACAGTTATCATTTTAACATCAGATGTTGCCTCAGTCCATCCATGTGTGAAGGGAAGGCTTGAAGTGTTTTCAAATTAAAGTTTCCAGGAGTTGGTCGCTGAATCTTTCTGTGATCCATCTCTTGTATTTATACTCTTAAATTCCAACTATTTTTGCATTGTTCCATTATAGGACTTTCTTCTTTGCAGTGGTCAGATGTTTTGAGGTTTTTTTTCTTTTCTTATTTCTTTATTTTGTATACCAGGATGGCCGAGTGGTTAAGGCGTTGGACTTAAGATCCAGTGGACAATAGTCCTCGTGGGTTCAAACCCCACTCCTGGTAACTTTAGGATGGAGAACCTTTATACTGCTGTACCATTGTATCCACACAAAGATGGATGACGCTCATCAATGAACACTTTTCTCCTGACAGATCCTCACGTGTTTAGTTTATATCTGGTTTACTAAAATCATAATAAAAGGTGATGTGGCATGTGGAGGTTAATGCAGTATATAAATGTTGATGGTCTGTTCCCCCACTTCCGTATTTCAATCTCCTCTTCGATCAATCTTTTTTATTTATAATCTTATATTCCAACTATTTTTGCATTGTTCCAGTCCATTTTATGATTTTCTCTTTTGCAGTGGTCAGATGTTGCTGTTTAGACGTGTTTTCGCTTTGCTTTTTTCTTAGTTGAACTTGTGGCGTTTGTTTACATTTTGACATTGGATTTTCTGTGGTTGTATCCAGTCTTGTGCAAGGATTTGTATGAGTGTTTATGTTAGTTAAGTTTGATATTATAGGATGGCCGATAGGTTAAGGCCTTGTGCTTAAGATGCATTGGTTATTAGTCTTCATGGGTTCAAATCCCACTCCTGGTAACAATAGAAAAACATGACTTTGATTAACATCCTTCATCGGAATAACTTTTATTTAGATATCGTTCACTAGGATCAAGATCAAAATAAAAGGTGGGGACTAATGCAGTATATAAACTAAAATAATTCAAAAGAACAGACTTCACACAATGGTCTTTGGAGAAGTGAATCCCGAGTGTGAACCAAGGTGAAGGCTCCCTTGTCTCTGTTGATGGTCTGTCCTCCCCTCTTCCTGATTTCAATCACCACTTTGATCCATCGTTTGTATTTATATCCTGACGTTCCATTATATGATTTTCTCTTTTGCAGTGGTCAGATGTTGCTGATTTAAGGTTTTCTTACTTTGCTTTTTTTCTGAGTTGATTTTGTTAGTGGCATGTGTTTACATTTTATGACATTACTTTCTCTGGTTGTATCCAGTCATGTAGGATTTCTCTGAGTCTTGATATTAGTTATTCATACCAGGATGGCCGAGTGGTTAAGGCGTTGGACTTAAGATCCAATGGACGGTAGTCCTCGTGGGTTCAAGCCCCACTCCTGGTAGCCTTATACAAAGCATTGGACAATTGTTTCTCACTCCACACAAAGATCAATGACAGAATATCACGTGTGGTTCACCAAAATCATAGTAAATGGTTATATGACATGTGCAGCTTAATGCAGTATGTAAATGAAGAAAAACAGACAATGACAAAGTCTGTTCTCTGGAGAAGTAATAGTAAGGATTTGTATGAGTCTTTATGTGGGTTATATGCACCAGGATGGCCGAGTGGTTAAGGCGTTGGACATAAGATCCAATGGACATTAGCCCTCATGGGTTTCAAGCCCACTCCCGGTAACTGTAGGATGTAAACTTCAAGCTCTCCACATTGATAAACTGACAAAAATTTGACATCTGATTTTGACCACTGGTGTTTTGGCAGCAGTGGGAATGTATAGCCCACACAAATATACATTTAAAAGCATTTTTGTTTGTGATTTCAGCTGAAAAGCTTCTTTTCAATGTATTATTTTTTAGCTCTAACTCACAATAGTTACCTCCGAGGACTTAACAAAACCCTCGAATTCGCCAAAACAGATCAGAGAATCCATCAGTTTCACACAAGAAATGCCTTAATTTCCTTGGTATATATTATCCATCCATCCATTTTCTTCCCCTTAATCCATTTCTGGGTTGGGGGGGTGACAGTCAGAGCTGCACCCAGTACACAGAGCACCAGCCCCTCACTGATCCTCCTGCAGGTGGTGAGTCCACAGGAGCTGAGATCTTTCAGAGGGGGCTCACACCTTTAATTTAAAAAAATCAGAAGAAATCCATTAGATAAAACATTCTTACTATGAATACCATAGAGAGAGGACTAACATTACCATTGGCCCTGCTCCCTCCTCACTCACACCAAAAACACAGCATTTCAATCACGGCTATAAATGATATGTTATGCATTTAATGTTACAGGACGGTTGAGTGGTTAAGGCTTTATACCTAAGGTCTGCTGTTGGTCATTAGTCTTCATGGGTTCAAACTCCACTCCTGGTAACAATAGAAAGGCATGACTTTGATTAACATCCTTCATCTGACAGAAAAACATTTATTTAGATCTGTTTCACTAAGATCATGATCGAAATAAAAGCTGGAGACTAATGCAGTATATAAACTAAAATATTTCAAAAGAACAGACTACGTGAGTCCCAAGTGTGGACCAAGGTGAAGGCCCCGTCGTCTCTGTTGATGCTCTGTCATCCCCTCTTCCCGATTTCAATCACCACTTTGATCCATCGTTTGTATTTATATCCTGACGTTCCATTATATGATTTTCTCTTTTGCAGTGGTCAGATGTTGCTGATTTGAGGTTTTCTAACTTTGCTTTTTTCTTAGTTGATCTTGTTAGTGGTGTTTGTTTACATTTTATGACATGACTCTCTGGTTGTATCCAGTCCGGTACAAGGATTTATCTGAGTCAGAATCCTGGTTAATCATACCAGGATGGCCGAGTGGTTAAGGCGTTGGACTTAAGATCCAATGGACAGTAGTCCTCGTGGGTTCGAACCCCACTCCTGGTAAAATTCAGACCGAACTAAGTGCTGTGCAATTGTCTCTCACTCCACACAAAGATGGATGACATTCATCACTGACCAGGCTTCCCCTGACAGAATATCAGTTTAGTTTACATCTGGTTTACCTAAGTGATGTAATAAAATGAACAGACGACACACTGTGATCTCTGGAGAAGTGAGTCCCGAGTGTGGACCAAAGGTGAAGTCCTGCTTTTCTCGGTTGATGGTCTGTGCTCCCCTCTTCCAGATTTCAATCACCACTTTGATCCGTCGTTTGTATTTATATCTTGTCGTTCCATTATATGATTTTCTCTTTTGCAGTGGTCAGATGTTGCTGATTTCAGGTTTTATTCCTTTGCTTTTTTCTGAGTTGATTTTGTTAGTGGTGTTTGTTTACATTTTATGACATTATTCTCTCTGGTTGTATCCAGTCCTGTAGAATTTTTCGGAGTCTTGATACTAGTTATTTAAAACAGACAATGTAAACTGTGGTTTCTGGAGAAGTAGTAGTAAGGATTTGTATGAGTCTTTATGTGGGTTATATACACCAGGATGGCACAAGATCTTAGTTGATCTTGTTAGTGGCATTTTTATACATTTTATGACATTACTCTCTGGTTGTATCCAGTCCGGTACAAGGATTTATCTGAGTCAGAATTTTGGTCAATTATACCAGGATGGCTGAGTGGTTAAGGCGTTGGACTTAAGATCAGTTGCCTCAGTCCATCCATGTGTGAAGGGAAGGCTTGAAGTGTTTTCAAATTAAAGTTTCCAGGAGTTGGTTGCTGAATCTTTCTGTGATCCATCTGTTGTATTTATACTCTTAAATTCCAACTATTTTTGCATTGTTCTATTATAGGACTTTCTTCTTTGCAGTGGTCAGATTTTTTGAGGTTTTTTTACTTTTCCTTTTTCTCTGTTTTGTATACCAGGATGGCGGAGTGGTTAAGGCGTTGGTGTTAAGATCCAATGGACAGTAGTCCTCGTGGGTTCAAACCCCACTCCTGGTAACTTTAGGATGGAGAACCTTTATACTGCTGTACCATTGTATCCACACAAAGATGGATGGTGTTGATCAATGAACAATTTTTTCCTGACAGAAAAGCACATGTTTAGTTTATATCTGGTTTACTAAAATCATAATAAAAGGTGATGTGGATAAATGTCGATGGTCTGTTCCCCCACTTCCTGATTTCAATCTCCTCTTCGATCAATCTTTTGTATTTATAATCTTATATTCCAACTATTTTTGCATTGTTCCAGTCCATTTTATGATTTTCTCTTTTGCAGTGGTCAGATGTTGCTGTTTAGACGTGTTTTCGCTTTGCTTTTTTCTTAGTTGAACTTGTGGCGTTTGTTTACATTTTGACATTGGATTTTCTGTGGTTGTATCCAGTCTTGTGCAAGGATTTGTACGAGTGTTTAAGTTGGTTCAGTTTGATGTTATAGGATGGCCGAGAGGTTAAGGGCTTGTGCTTATGATGCATTGGTTATTAGTCTTCATGGGTTCAAATCCCACTCCTGGTATCATGACTTTGATTAACCCATGCACGAGGACAGTAGTCCTCGTGCATGGGTTAACCCTAACATGTGAAGCCATTGTCCAAAGCAGAGGCTGGGACTTTCCTTGGTATATACTGCATTACTTTCCTTATGTCATACATCGTACAGTTATCATTTTAACATCAGATGTTGCCTCAGTCCATCCATGTGTGAAGGGAAGGCTTGAAGTGTTTTCAAATTAAAGTTTCCAGGAGTTGGTCGCTGAATCTTTCTGTGATCCATCTCTTGTATTTATACTCTTAAATTCCAACTATTTTTGCACTGTTCCAGTCCATTATAGGACTTTCTCTTTTGCAGTGGTCAGATGTTTTGAGGTTTTTTTTACCTTTCTTACTTTTCTGTTTGGGATACCAGGATGGCCGAGTGGTTAAGGCGTTGGACTTAAGATCCAGTGGACAATAGTTTTCATGGGTTCAAATCCCACTCCTGGTAACAACAGAAAAACATGACTTTGATTAACATCCTTCATCGGAATAACATTTATGAAGATCTGGTTCACTAGGATCCAGATCAAAATAAAAGGTGGGGACTAATGCAGTATATAAACTAAAATAATTCAAAAGAACAGACTACACACAATGGTCTTTGGAGAAGTGAAGGCCCCCTCGTCTCTGTTGATGGTCTGTGCTCCCCTCTTCCTGATTTCAATCACCACTTTGATCCATCGTTTGTATTTATATCCTGACGTTCCATTATATGATTTTCTCTTTTGCAGTGGTCAGATGTTGCTGATTTAAGGTTTTCATACTTTGCTTTTTTTCTGAGTTGATTTTGTTAGTGGCATTTGTTTACATTTTATGACATTACTTTCTCTGGTTGTATCCAGTCATGTAGGTTTTCTCTGAGTCTTGATATTAGTTATTTATACCAGGATGGCCGAGTGGTTAAGGCGTTGGACTTAAGATCCAATGGACAGTAGTCCTCGTGGGTTCAAACCCCACTCCTGGTAACTTTAGGATGGAGAACCTTTATACTGCTGTACCATTGTATCCACACGAAGATGGATGGTGTTTATCAATGAACACATTTTTCCTGACAGAACATCACATGTTTAGTTTATATCTGGTTTACTAAAACCATAATAAAAGGTGATGTGGATAAATGTCGATGGTCTGTTCCCCCACTTCCGTATTTCAATCTCCTCTTCGATCAATCTTTTGTATTTATAATCTTATATTCCAACTATTTTTGCATTGTTCCAGTCCATTTTATGATTTTCTCTTTTGCAGTGGTCAGATGTTGCTGTTTAGACGTGTTTTCGCTTTGCTTTTTTCTTAGTTGAACTTGTGTTTGTTTACATTTTGACATTGGATTTTCTGTGGTTGTATCCAGTCTTGTGCAAGGATTTGTACGAGTGTTTATGTTGGTTCAGTTTGATATCATAGGATGGCCGAGAGGTTAAGGGCTTGTGCTTATGATGCATTGGTTATTAGGCTTCATGGGTTCAAACCCCACTCCTGGTAACAATAGAAAGGCATGACTTTGATTAACATCCTTCATCCGAATAACATTTATTTAGATATGGTTCACTAGGATCAAGATCAAAATAAAAGGTGGAGACTAATGCAGTATTTAAACTAAAATATTTCAAAAGAACAGAAAACACACAATGGTCTTTGGAGAAGTGAGTCCCGAGTGTGAACCAAGGTGAAGGCCCCCTCGTCTCTGTTGATGGTCTGTCCTCCCCTCTTCCTGATTTCAATCACAACTTTGATCCATCGTTTGTATTTATATCCTGACGTTCCAGTATATGATTTTCTCTTTTGCAGTGGTCAGATGTTGCTGATTTGAGGTTTTCTTACTTTGCCTTTTTTCTGAGTTGATTTTGTTAGTGGTGTTTGTTTACATTCTATGACATTATTCTCTCTGGTTGTATCCAGTCCTATAGTGGAGTATTAGATATTTATACCAGGATGGCCGAGTGGTTAAGGCGTTGGACTTAAAATCCAATGGACAGTAGAAGCTCGGAGTAGAGCCGCTGCTTCTCCACGTCAAGAGGAACCAGTTGAGGTGGCTCGGGCATCTGTTCCGGATGCCTCCTGGACGCCTCCCTGGGGAGGTGTTCCGGGCACGTCCCACCGGGAGGAGGCCCCGGGGAAGACCCAGGACACGCTGGAGGGACTATGTCTCTCAGCTGGCCTGGGAACGCCTTGGGGTCCCCCCGGACGAGCTGGAGGAAGTGTGTGTGGATAGGGAAGTCTGGGCGTCTCTGCTTAGACTGCTGCCCTCGCGAACCGCAACAGATGAAGCGGAAGAAGATAGAATGGAATGGAATGGAGTTTCCAGGAGTCAGGTTCAAACCTACAAGAACTGCTGAGAAAACAACACAGGAAAACCTCAAATCAGCTACATCTGACCAGTGCAAAAGAGAAAATCATATAATGTACTGGGACAATGCAAAAATAGTTGGAATGTAAGGATATGAATACAAACGATGAATCAAAGAGGCGATTGAAATCAGGAAATGGGGAGGACAGACCATCAGCAGAGCAAAGTGGGCCTTCACCTTGGTCCACACTCGGGACTCACTTCTCCAGAGACCACAGTGTGGTTGTTTACAGCCTTTACCATTCAGCCTTTCAACAAAGTGTTGAAGTGGTTTTAGTGCATATCATTAGTGATTAAAGGTAAACAAAACAAAAAAATTCATAAAACTGGTGGAAATCTAACTTTTTTTCAGATTTCCATTGACTTGAATGTAAGCTGTCAAAATGATTACTCTGGAGTTCTAGTAGTTTCAGAGTTCTGGGTGTCCTAGTGAATAACATTTATGGTAATTTGCCTTTTATGGACCAATTTCTGTGTTTGAACAGTTTGAGTATCTGATCTGCTGCAATCAACAACTGAATTAAATTAACATATTTTCCTCATATCAGTGAAAGAGTACACTATATAAACAGTTATTGACGTTCCTAAAATGTATCTGCCTGTGAAACAAAACAGTTTTAGTTCTGTATAGTGTGTGTTTATTTTTACCTAGATTTTGGTTTCCTCATTAAATTATTATGTTCTGTGCAGTCCTGCATTTTTGGCTCTTTTGTTTATTCACCTCATGACAACTGTTTTTTTTTTTTTTTTTACTTAATCCCCTACTTTCATGATGTAAAACCATTGTTGCATCCCCTAAATCTCCCCAAAAAAACAAATACTGTACACTGTAACAGAGAAACTGTCTAAGCTCCTCAAATCAAGGACTTGTGGTTGTTATTCCAATAATGTTAGAAATGTTAGCGGGGCTGGATATATAATCTAGAGACTTTGCAGTATGTTGGTCTAAAGGTTATCTTCAAGTGTAGTTGACATTCCAGGTCTGAGGACGGTGCAGACTGCAGCCGTTAATTGAAGACACATGAGAGACGAGCGTGGATCAGACTGTGTAATAATGAGGCAAGAGCGCCCTCCAGTGGTGCGGGCGCCCAGAGCAGCCACTGCGCTGTTTATTTCCACATGGTTGGAGGACTGAATGATTTCCCTAAAAAACTATTTTTTATTTTTGTATTTAGGCAAGGCAAGTTTATTCGTATAGTCCAGTTCAAACTCAAGCATCTCAAAGTGCTAAACAAAACAAGAAAAGAAACAATAAACTCATAAATAATAGCAGTATATGAAATTTGAATGTTGTCAGAGTAAAAGCTTGTCTCACATTTTCAGGAAGATAATAGTTGAGTAAATCTAAAATCCCATGTTCAGTCCTGACTCTGGGCACCAGCAGGAGGCCAGTCCCTGTGCTCCCAAGAGTCCCAGTAGGAGGCCAGTCCCTGTGCTCCCAAGAGTCCCAGCAGGAGGCCAGTCCCTGTGCTCCCAAGAGTCCCAGTAGGCCAGTCCCTGTCTATTCACGGAGCCACAATAAACATAGCCTATGCCCCAGGAAGGGTTGTAGGCGCAGGTAAGCGTAAGTAAGTATTGTTTATAGTTTTTCTTATTTTAGACATAGCAAGACATGGTTTAAATCAATATATTTCAGAAAAGGCTGTCAAAAGTTAATTTTAATACCTGGAAAATATTTGAGGGATATATTACATTGCAATACCATCATTTGCCATCAGGACGCCATGATTATTGTTCTGCCTCTTATTGTTGAAATAATGGATTCTATTGAGGATTTTCTATTGTTACATTATTGAGCAATAGTCAGCCTTTGCATGTTCTCTCCTGAGTGTGGGGCCGCTCTGGCTAAATTGAGGTCAAGGTCAAGTTTGGTCCAGTTAATTCATTATCAGTTATAGAAGATCAGGAAAAAAAAGAAAGTAGACAGGAAAATATATGTAGTGACTTATATGGACACAGCAGCTTTTGTAAAAAAAGTAGTTCTGTTAATGAAAGCCCACATACTGTAAGTAAATTCCATTCAATTCAACTCAACTCAATATTGTGTTTAGCTTTGTCACAATACTACATTTCAAACTCAATTTTTAATAGTATTTAGATGATTTATAAATGCTCTTTTTGGACAATAAATTGCGATGTCAACTCAATTTTTATAGGGCCAGAAGGCTCTCATAAAGTATTTTAAAATAAAAGTAAAATATTATCTTGTGACAAAACACAAAAGGCACATGTAGTAAGTGATATCCCAGAGTGGACTGGCCGAGTGTGACATCACCTCAGTCTTTGCCTTTTTTTGAAAGAAGCCGGTTTGAACTTAAAGAGCGACTAAACACCTGTGACCAGCCTTACACCGCCCACATGACCATTTGAAAATTTTCTCTTAAAAGGGCGTTGCCTGGAGGACCAAGGGACAAGAAGAGGGGCTTAGAGTTGGGCGTGGTCTGGGCTGTGATTGACAGCTCACTAGTCACACAAAAAAAAAAACAGTTGTCATTGCTGCTTAAAGCAATAGTTTACAAACCAGAAAGTCTCATTCCACCCTTGTTTACACACTAAGATAATTGTAGAGCTACACACCTGAACCTAAGCCACAGAATTATCTCAGCAGCTATGGTTGTCAACTCATGTAATTTAATTTTTATCCACTAGATGGCGCCAGAATACTCCAACCTGCAGCTGGGGCGTGTGTGAGAGTTGGATGGGTTTATATCTCTGGCGCTGACAGAGGCATGTCACAAATACAAACTAACGTCACACAAAATTACAGAGTCAATGGAGAGGCCGGGACCAAATTCAAATGTAGTACCACCGAAAAGGTTGAGAGGGCGCCAGACAGACGTTTTTAGGCTCAAAAGTGAGATTGTATCTAATATGCACTAAAATGTCATAAAAATGATGACATATGAGGATATGTAGAGAGCACTTCAATAAACACATTTATACAGTTTATGAGTAAAAAATAAGTTGATTTGGTGTTTAGTCGTTATTTAAAATAGCTGGAGCCAATTGGTTGATAAGGTCTTCCCTGTGAATGAAGTTATCTAATTGGTCAATTGTTCTACAGCTCTTATTTGAATTGACAAAGACACTATCACAATATAAACATCAGGATCACAGAGAGCGTTAAACCACAGAAGTAAGACGGGTGACGTCAGTGATTTTCCACTTGTGTTTTGGTTATCTGAAGGTCAAATCTACCAAATCTATTGGTGCCGTTGCAGATGCTCAGAGGAGGACATTGATGCCTCAGCTGGTTAAAATCCCATGCACACTGCAAAACTTTGGTTGTGTCTCTATGTACCAACAACAAAATCCCAGACCTACACATTTTTTGTCATTTTCTTCAGGAGTTTGCTTTTCCCTGTAATTATAGAAGCCAGAGCGAGTTGGAGCACTTCCCTATAGGGTTTCGTTTAGTTAGCAGGTTAGCATTGTCCATCTCTATACAGTCTATGTGACTTCCTCATGTCTGTTACAGCAGTCTGGGTGAGTCTGCTGGTGTTTAATGGGGGCTTTAGCTCTAGCTTTCATCCTGGAGCCTCCTGCTGGAGCCTCCTGCTGGGGACGGATCCTGATGCGTGTCTCTCAGCCACAGCAGCAGTCAAACTCTTGTTTTCTTGTTCAAAGCAGACATGACAGAGGGCCACGTCTGTGCGGACTCAGTCTTTGACATTCTACCTTTTCATCGTTAACAGGTCGTTAAAAAAACAGTAAATCACTTTTATATCATGTCAAATGGAAGATGTGATTACCCAAAAATTATTAGTCGTCAAAATATACTCAAACAAGTCCATTCAAAGGTCTAATACTTGTGGCCATACATGCATGTGAAAGCCAAATCCGAAGCAGGGCAGGGCCTGGTTAGTACTGTGATGGGAGACCTCTTGGAACACCAGGTGCCACAGTGGCGCGGCTGTAAAGTGCCACAGTGTAGTTGTGTTCTTAGGCAAGACACTTCACCCACATTAGAATGAGTCTGGTGTGTGTGTGAAGGTGGTGGTGGGAGGGACTGATGACTCAGACTGGTGTCATTGCTTCTGTCAGTGCCCCAGGGCAGCTGTGGCTACAGTAGTTTAGCACCTCTGTGTATGGAGTAAATGGATAATGACATGTGAGTGTCCAAAAGCGCTGTTTAAAACAGTGTTATTGTTATTATAGTCTGTACAGAACAAAATAATTTTATTAAGTCATTTAGTGGTAGTAATGGTGGTAGTACTTAGAAATTCGCAATGTTATTGTTTACAATGTGCACACTAAATAAAACAAAGTATATTTTAATGCAAATCTAACATCATTACAATATTTATCAGCAAAATCATGCAGCAGTGAAAAGAAATGAGTGATTCTCACAGTCTTCCTCCTGTGTGTTTTGAAAATGCTCACTACGTGAAATGTTGTGTGTTGTGGCTTTTCAAACAAACAAAGTCTAACCCTTTCAACTATTATCTAATCAACCCGGCAACGGATGAAGCGTAAGAAATGGATGGATGGATGGATCATTACACAAGTTTACAGCCAAAAAATGGTCAGGGGTTTCTCAACTGATTTAAACTAATTTTTGTGTTCTGAGTCCGAATATCACATGCATTTTGCTCTATCAGGTCAACTTTTTGAGATACAGCCATAGTGTTACGGATTATGAACGTCTACGTTATTATGAATTCTGCTTATCAAATTTGATGGAGTAAATAAAAACTGAATGACTTTGGATACGTTGACTTTTATTTAAAAAAATATTTCTAAATATTTCTATTTTCAGAAAATATTTTTTTGTTACCCGGTGTTATATTTAAACTAGGGCTGCACGATATATCAATCTATCGCAATATTGGTGAGTGCGATATCCATATCAAAAATATGCGCCATAAAAGATTTTTTCCTTATTAAAGACAACAAAACAGACAGACACATTAACATTCAACAAATACAGCAAACAAACAAAAAAGTATATAAATATATGCATTTGAATGTCAAAAATATTGCAATAATAGCATTATCACAATTTTAAACACTCATATCAAATATCGCTCTAATTACCAATATTGTGCAGCCCTAATTTAAACATCCCACGAATACTAGGATGACCCAGGTAGTTTAAATATTCCTACTTTGGTTTGGCCCTGTCGATTACGGCTGGTAACAATAAATGAAAAGGCCTAATTTGGTTATTTAAGCATTTTGCCTTCAGGCTACTTGCTGAACTCTGAACAAATTTAACGTTTAAATGACCGATGAGACACGGCTTTCTGCTTCTACTTTGACTTTTGAAACACTAACGTTGACTTGACACTGAGTCATCTCTGTGTGGTTAAAAGTGGCTGCAGAGGTGAGTGAGACGTGAGAACTAGAGCGCTACCTTTTAACCCAAAGGAAATGTCTCTATCATAGTATGCTGAAGTTCTTCTTAGTAGCATTTCACCTAGAAAGCATATGAAAGGTAGTGAGTTATTGTGACAAAAGTAATGGCAATGTTTGATATTAATAATTAAAGATTATATTTTGACAAAAAAGCAGAAAGGCCCCCAAAAAAAACATTTTTGTTACTATCCAAATGTGCATTTTCTAGTGTTGTCGGTTAAACAAAAACTGACTTCAATGAAAACATAAACTAAAAAGCTGACCCTAACCCACATGGGAAGTAGATGCAGTAGTAGTATTTAAATAAGGTCGTGGAGGATAATGTAGACTAATAATTGCTTAATAAATACCAATCCAGAGCCAATTAACTAGAGCACTTAATAAGCTGGTTATTAGTGAGGGCTAAACTAAAGTGTTACCCAAAAGTGTGGCCTTCATTAGACAATTCAAGTCATTTCTACGATGCGAAGATTGAGTAGCCTGTATTAGACAATGAAATATTTTTGAAGGGTAATGAATTAACAATCCCGTTTCAAACCAAATCAAGCGGCATTTAGACCAGGGGGAAATGTGTGTGTAAATGTGATTAATGATGAGTAAACTATTATGATGCAACAATTATTTGCAACAAAATATTTTAATTGTTTGACAGCACTAGTCTTTTTGTATCTGCAGTGTCTTGTTACGACCAGGGTCTTCCAAAAACAACATAAAATCCAGTAAAAAAAAAAAAAATTGTTGGTGGTTTTAACTAAACAATATTGTGTAAATCCTACCATATTTAAAACAACATTGCAGAGAGAGGCCGGTGATCTCGGAGGAAACAGTGACGTCAGCTATGGTGATGGTGTAGATCTGAATACTGTGGGTGGGAGGTGATGCTATAAAAGCTGTAGAAGAAATTTAAAGCAAGAGAGTTCAGAACTGCCAGTAACAGGTAAGAATTGATTGAATATTATTTTAACTTTATATTCAGACTAAAATATTAATTTTTCTTCCAACCCAAATAATTGTTGATACCATTCTACAGGAATCTTGCATTAAACAATTGTGTTTTCTTCACTCCATCTGATATCAACGCAAAATCAGGTAACTTCATAAGCAAAAAAGACACTATATTAAAACAATGTTTTTGATCGTTACAAAAGTATTGTATACAATAAAGTACTTTCAGGCAGAATCCATTTATTCGCATTTGAATTTTCTACTTTTAGTTTTTTGACTCAAGATCAAACCTGCACCAAAACCAGACCCATAGAGCACAAATAACTGGGGATTTACACTGGAGGCGTTCACAGCGCATAACATTACAGTGACATTAAGCGGCTGTGTACACACCGGCCGTGTGCTGATGCTCTGCCTGTGTAGCCTGTGGAAAAGAGTAGAACAACACAAATAACATGTATGTGTTGGTCCTCATGGTCTCTGTGGGCTGGTCTGGTCAGACACGAGACTTAACGATGTCCAGAATTACTGTGTACCCCGGAGGTCATCTAGACCCTAGAATCAAAATCAAAAATCATGTTTTATGTGTTTTGATTAGAAACGCGTTACAATAGAAATACGTTCCAATTTATTGGCAGCCTCGCGTCATACATCGGTCCTACGCACGTATAACACTAGTGTAAATATCACCACAGGTAAAAAATTGCAGTAAAAAAAACGCTTCCCTGCTGTAACGCCTCCTGTGTAAAGTAGAACACAGCCCAGACAAAGAGCAGGCCTGGACCAAGACCCAGACCAAAACAATCTTAACGACTCAGACCTACATCAGGAATTGGACAGGGACTAGCACCCAGGACTAGGACCCAGACAAGGACTAAGATTTATGTATTGTTACAGAATTCATTCCAGACTCAAAGATGATGAGACAGGTTGCCTTTCTGCTGATGATCCTGGCATCTGCCAGTGGTTTCTTGAATAAACCTGGAGAGTAATTTACACAATTTGAAGACTTCTGCACAAAGCACATCATGGTTGACCGAATGCCTGTGGGTAAGTGCTTCGACGTGCTCAAAGAGAAAAGGATAAACCAGGAAGGGTGGCAGTGCAAGAAAACCATCCATGCACCTCTCGAGGATGTCGTCAAAGTGTGTGAAGTTGGAGAGATGCAGAAGGACGAAATGAAAAAAAGCAGAGAAAAGTTCAACATGACAGTGTGTAGCGCGACCAAGCAGGGAAACTTTCCCAATTGTACATATGAGGGCAAGATCATAGAGGCTAAGATCCTCATCAAATGTTTACAAGGGATGCTCCCGGTGCATTTCCATGACTCACCCAACAATGGTCATTCAGAAGTATTGTTCTGGTCCGAAAAGTGATTTGTAATGTTGGGTTTGCAAATTTGACCATTTGTGTTATGCATACAGTATGTGTCATGCTGATTTATTTGTATGCCAAAATAAAAATAAAAAGAATGTTTCAAATATTATATTTTTTTTATTGTTCTTGAAAACATTATTTCTTGAGGTCTACACCGACTGGCCTCCTACATGCTGTCATGATGCAGTCAATAAGGTTACAAGTTATATAGACCTTTTTCAAGACAATTTTAAAACTCTCGGACAGATTAGGAAAGATCTCAATCTTTAGTCCTCTCTTCCAATATCCTTGGCCGGGCGTATTTATTCAGTGACGATGGTTATCTTGCCAAGGATTTTTAGTTCTTATTATTATTATAATATATTTCAGGCACTAAGATGTCAACACTTGTCCAAACTTGCAAGAATAATAGAAGAGCTTGACCCTGTGACCACTAAACTACACTGCTGACAACATAATTCTATTTAGTGCGACATGTTTCTAATGGTTATTCCGTAAAATTCTGATAACTAATGGATGAGAGGAGTGTTCTATTAAAGGAGACACAAGCAGATGCTATGAACACTTTGTACAATGATAGTACACAGTGGGGAGATACTGTCCACACTTTGACGCTCTACACTAGACTTATTTCAACAAAGTGTCCAGTCTGATATTCCTTGCATTATTGATTCTTTCTCTCTCCTCTCATGACATTTGGTACAATTTATCTCGACTTGTTTCCTTCGCAAATCCTTCCATTCGGTCCCAGTTCATTTAAATTATCTTTTTCAGACATAAACATCTTATCTGTTAATTATTTTTAAATCAAAACTAAATTGACTGTTAACTTTGAAGGAACGTCTTAACTGATTTCTAAACTATTTCAAGTACAAGTCATGTTTGTTATGGTTTATCATCACATTTAACATGAGACTTTTTAATCTAATACATGTGTTTGTGAGCGGCTAAATAGTATGTGCCACTTCACTGTTAAGAACATCCTGTTTCAGGTTAAAAAGGATGTTTTGAGTCCAACCCTTCAAAGGTACGCACTAGTAAATACGTAGGTCACATGTCTACACAGAAAGAACATGCAAACTCCACACAGAAAAGCCTGCCTGAAAGGGGAATTGAACCCAGGACCTTATTGTTGTGAAGCACAAGTGCTAACAACTGTGTTTTTTATTTAGGTAAAATCTTGTAGACAATCCTCTGATTCTTGTATTTAAATTAATATTATATTGATGTAACTTACTCATCTCACCAGTACAGGGTGCTGTAAGCTCTAGCAGTGAACACAAGACCATCCTCAGAAGAAAGGGGTGAATAGTACTGAGATGATTATTAATGTTAAAGTTTTGTATGGAGAGTTGTGGAAATGACGAGGGTAGACCAGTGGGGGCGGGTCCCGGCTCAAACGTGGCCAAAATAATGTGCGCTGACATGCTTGCAATACCACCCCGGGCCGATGGGGGTGGACGCAGTAGAAGAATTTTGCAGACCTCTCAAAAACGTCTTTACAGGATGGTCCAAAAGTTGGCTCTTTTGTGTGTGTCAATGCTATATATATATATATATATATATATATATATATATATATATATATATATATATATATATATATAAAATATAAAAATATATATATTATATATAATATATAATATGATATAATATAACATAATATATATAATATAATATATACTGGTCTCGGCCTTGGTCTCAGCCCTGGTCTCAGTGCGGCTTTCAGGTTTATTTATTAAAATTGAGGAAAGTGCATCATTCTTGCGTTGTTTGAATCTAAAATGTGCTTAAAACGCACAGCAATTCTCCGTGCTGATTGATAATTCCGTCACTCACAAACAGGACTCTTCAGCGGCTCATACCTTTGTGAAATGAATGTTTGAATAATCATTTTTGGCGCGTACAGCTCGTCTGCTTTCTTGCAAACGAAAATTGCAGAGCGGACGGGTGGAGGTCCACGGGTGCTTCTCTTGCGACTTATGTGGTACTGGACCCAGATGAGACCCAAAACCGAGGCCTCAGGCCCCCGCCAGTTCCATGAGCCAGACCCCCGCAGCCACACCATATGTATAGATGTGAATAGGGCTACACGGTTTCACTGATCGCTTTACAGAACGCGGTGCCAGTCGCACTTTATCTATAGACGGTAAAGAGGAACTGGCTATTTCTATATTTTGCCGCCTCCCATATTATATCAAAAAAGTGCATTGGGATCAAGCCCCGGCAATCCAAGATGGCGCCCTATTCAAATGAATGGTTGTGCTCAGTGGCGCTTTGTGACAGCATGGGGGCTGAAAGATTAGCGGAAGTTGCCTGAAACTCGCAAAGATCTATGGGAAACTCGCCTGTATTTGGGCATCGTCTGGTCCTCCCGGTTCTGCACAGTGGATGATCTCCCATAATGCGTTGCGCCAAACACGCGTGTGTGGGTCTCACACCGGGTCTCACGCACATGCACAGAGGGGCTCGGCCGCGCTCTGACCAATCAGAGCAGTTCATCAGAGCGGGAGTTAGAGCGAGAGCCAGAGGAGCAGAGTTTGTGGCACTAAAGGGCGGCAGTAGCTCAGTTGGTAGAGCGTTGGCCTTTGAGCCAGAAGGTCGTGGGTTCAAGCCCCGCTCAAGACTTTCACCATCGACTCCCACTGACTACTGTCGTTGTGTCCTTGGCAAGACACTTAACCTCTGGGAACACCAGCCACAGTGGGGCGGCTGCGGCTGTAAAGTGCCAAACTGCAGTTGTGTCCTTAGGCAAGACACTTCACCCCCATTGCCTAGAATGAGTCTGGTGTGTGTATGAATGGTTGGTGGTGGTCAGAGGGGCCGATGGCACATACTGGTTGCCTCGCTTCTGTCAGTGTGCCCCAGGGCAGCTGTGGCTACATTAGTAGTTTATCACCACCGTGTATGGAGTGAATGAATAATGACACATGTGAAGCGTCTTTGAGTGTCCAGAAAAAGCGCTATATAAAACCGATGCATTATTATTATTATTAAAGTGTGGATTTAAACAAAACCGAAAGATTTAAGAAGAAAAAAAGTTCAGGATGACAAGGGACACTAAAATCCCCACAAAATCCAATCTTTATTAAAGCTGTAGGTTCTCTGTCAGCTGAGGTCGAGCTGTTTTAATATGCATTGAGTTCTATGGGGAAAATTTCTGGGTAGCCCACGTGAATTTAGTCTGGTTCAGTCTGCAGTACCGCGAGAATCCCCTGAGCACATGAGTTATTCAGCTACAAGCTAGTAATACCCTATCCAGTTAATATAATACATCCATGATTGGGATAGATAGCAGATAGCTGCTGCTGCCGCTGCTCTGGAAGGGAGGAGGAGGCGTGGGGACAAATTGGAGACGCTGGATTCAGCCCGGGACATCTTTTTTTTTTTGTGAGGACACTTTAGTCCTCCCAAAATATTGGTGGAGACATGTCCCTACGGTCCCTACGCAAACAAACTCCCGTGTAGCGCATTATATGTAATAGCAGTGAGTGTAATAGTGTAATAGGGATGTAATTGGTTGTGGTGTGTTCAATTGTTGGATTCATATTTATATTATAATAGTTTGATTGTATTGGCATGTAAATTTTGTAATCTCAAGAGAGCAATTTTGTTACGATTAAAAAATTTCAATGAGATCAAAATATATCAAATATTATTTTATATTTTTTCCATGAATTATATCCTCATATTTTATTTATCAATTGTGAACGCATCACGAGAAAGGTGTAGCAGGTGTTGCGCATTGTACTAATTAATCGGCAGCAGCTATTACGCAGCTATACGGCATCACAGCATTAGGACAGCAGCTACAGCACCGCGCAGGTAAGAAACACAGTTATTATAGTAAATATTTTATAATAGCACAAATGTATCTACATATACATAAACCATAAGAACACTTCACTAAACGTTTATTTCCTTCGCTCTCCCAACAGTCCTGTATTCTGTAAGAAGTAAGTGACTTTTTTCTTATGTTCAAATAAAATTTCCATTGTTATATAAGTCATTATCTTTTGTGTTATTACAGCTTGAAATTTCCAGTCAAAGTAAGTTGAATTATTGTGTTTGCCTTCAGATTTCTCACGCACGAAACCACAATTAATTGAACGACACATGACACACGGCAAGCAGGCTAACAAATGCTTACAAACAAGTTATAACAACTAATGGCAACTTAAGTTTATAAATATGTACACTATCTTACTATGTTATAGACTAAAGGGAAACAACATGCTAGAGTATTATGTACTTAATAATTTAACTATTTATTCTTCTGGTCACGAGACAGCGCAAGGTTTGAACAGCTGTTCCAATGTTCCAATCATCCCAGTGTTGCGCAGGTGTTGTACAGTGGGCTAATTACTAGTGATGGCAATATGAAGCCCCATGAAGCCTTGAGGGATCGCAGCCTATTACTCGGCCCATGAGTCGAAGGCTCGAGGTGAATCATGCTCCACTACGCCATCATGTGGACAAAAAATACATAACACTCTTAAGTGCTTACAATGAATGGTGAGATCTAATGTTAAAATGTATATTTACAATCTATGGTCTTACGTGTTGTGTTTGAAATGATGCTTCATGAACTATGAACTATTTGAGTCTTTCAGTCAATTGTGTTGATACAACAAACACATCCAAAGTAATACAGTTCTACAGAAAGTGATTAATGGAGGAAAAACTACCAAGAGGTGGATTAATTAAACACAACAAACCATTTATTCCCAATAAATAAATACATTTACTTTGCAACACAAAATGTATTATGGGTAGACCAGGATTCGATCGCTATATCTTCTGCTTCGGAGTCCGTCATATACCGACTGCGCCACACAGCTGTTGTGAAATGTATTATCCAGCGTATTATTACTAATAACTTGAAGCCTTGATATATGAGGTTTTACTAAAGTGAAACGTTTTTAATTGTATTTCATATGAAGTAGTTTCTCTATACTTAGTACAGGACTGCTCCACATCACACACACACACGCACGCACACAGAGGCAGACGGGGACAGCCAATACAGTCTATGGTACAGCCGCGGATCACAAAGCACCTGTCAAAGCAATGCACTCTCCGAACTATATGAAGCACTATATGAACCGTCACGTGGTGCGGCCGCTACGCGAGGCTTCGAACGTCACCAACACACGCCTCAAACCACGCTTAAAAAAATACGCCCCTTTTTTACTCGGTACACGCTTCGAAGACTCGGCACGCTCAGCACATCACTACTAATTACTCTGCAACCTTTGTGTCGTTACATAGAAACTGTCGTTGGAAAATGACTACTATGCATACAATACCGTTTTCGGTCGACAGTGAATATATGGAACAGCGAAGAAAGAACTTCATGAGCCAAATAGATCAGATATTATGATTAGAATAGTGTATACCGTATACTCAGGTGTTCCACATTGTTGCCAGACAAAAGCTAATGCGGGAAAACTTTTGGATAATAGAATGGATGAATACATGATGCATGAATTAATTCATTAATAAATTAGTAAATGTATACACGCACACACACACACAACACACACACACACACACTTGCTATTTTACAAATTGATTTTTGTTTTTTCAGATGAAATTATTGGAAGTATTGCAGATGGAAAATCAAGAGGATTTACCTCAACTGACCCTCAGGGTTGTCCACGCAGTGGACAGAAACGTCGTGGCACAGTGGTCGGTTAATGGGACCTCTGTCCAGGCCACACAAATAAAAAAAAACAAGATTGTGGCCCTCAGCGACGGTGAAACGGTCAAGATAGTGAATGTTTTCGCTAATAGGGCAAAAGAATTGGATGTGGGGAAAACATATATAATTGGAGACTATGGTGTGAAAGGCAGCGGCAGAGATAAATATGTGGCCTTAAAAATGGACACCTATATAATGGAGACTGTGTCAATGGAGGTTAGTTCTATCCTTCACAAACACCTGCATATACACACAGAGAATATATACATCATTCCTGTAAAGAAACACAGGAAGACTAAGAACAAATGTAAATATTTGTAGAAATGTTACATTCTAAAACATGAAACATTAGTGTAAATAACACTATATTATATTAAAGAGTGAATGGTGACGTATTATTTCTTCTCTAACTTTCAGATATCTGAGGAAATGGTTATCCTGGGAAAATCTCTGCTGGAGCCACCGTCCCAAGTGGTACCTCTTGGCCACATTGGGGAGGGGTGGCTAACGATAAGCGGTACAGTCACAGAAGTGAGAATTGTTTATTTTTTTACTCTTTAGCGTGTGCATGTGCAGGGATGCATAAAAAGTATTGAAATGTTCATTTTCACAGATATTTTCTACAAGGATGGTGACTGTGAGAGGAAAATCAGTGCCATTAAAGTGGTTCTCACCCCCGCTCCTCGGAGCTTACGTCACTCACATTTCCTGTTCAAATCTTCCTCTAAATGGGCGTAGCCTGGAGGACTGAAGGGGGCGTGAACGAGACTGGGCCGTTTACATTGCTCTGGGCGGGGGGCTGCTGACGTCAGGTCCAACTTGCAGACGTCAGGTCCAACTTCTGTGCCAGTGTTGGCGCCAGATTCAAAATTCAAATGTAGTAATACAGGTCGCCAGCAGATGGCGCCTCACAGACGGTTTTAGGCAGAAAGTTTAACTTTCAACTAATTTGCACCAAAGTGAAAAAACTATGACCAGGATATGTAGACAACACTATTGGACACTCATTTAAATCGTTTATCAGCAAACAAAAGTGGATTTGAGGGTGAGTTGTCCTTTAAAGACCTTATGACGGGTTTTTAAAAAAAAAATAGTGGATATCAAAATTGCATGACAATGTCAATTTGAAAGAGATTCCGGCAAAAAAAATCCTATATTTTATAAAAAGAACGTGTTTTTCATGAATTTAAGTTGTCTATGCTCTAACCTGTGTGTGACGTCATAGCGGGTTACGCCCATGCATTGAAAACCATGGATCTATGCCACAGGACTGCCTTTTCTCTCTTCTCTCCACTGATGCCCAACACAATACTGCACTCTACAGGCGACAATTGCTCACTACACATAAATTGCCGTTTTGAGTGTGAAAAAGTGTCCGAGGTGGGATTTGAACCCAAGTATCTGGATTGG